>JAXGGA010000275.1:0-265334 GCA_038373865.1 Uloborus plumipes
TTTTCAGTTAAAAAGGAAATGATGCATAAAAGAAGCAAACTTACCTTTTATAATCCAAAAAAGGTTTTGGTGATAAAATCCAACTGGAATAAAATTCTTCTAGCTAGTTTGAATGGGTTTTGCGTATAATAACAAGCTGGAAAATGAAAGAAACTGGCTCCAATGTGATGACGTAGTCCTTAGCAACCGTTTCAGACAGAAGGCTTGGAGTTTCGATGGTAACAATTCGACTTATAGTAGCGGTTGCAATATGCGATCGCCTCGAAGCGATTGCAATGGTGTTTCACTTGAATTCGGCCCTAAATTAAAACGTTAATTAAGGCAGGGATTCAAGTGAAACAGCACTGCGATCGCTTCGAATGCAATCGCTACTGGAAGTGAATTACATTATCATCAACTTAACTTGGCATGATGTCACTACGGGTGGAGCCAATAAGAGCTCACAAGCACTCAGCTATCTCCTCTTATTCGCCAAGTAGGCTGTGACGTTTTATCTAGCTCGTTTTTCATAGGCAAACGTCACGCTGACGTCACGATGTTTTTTATCAAGAAACGTTCTAATGTAATTCATTTCCAGTAGCGATTGTAATTTGCGATGGCCTGTTTCACTTGAATCCCTGCCTAAATTGAACTTTTTAAAATGAAAGAGTGTTATTTTTTTCCATTGTCATTTTGAATACGTGTTAAAACAAAGTTCTAACAATTGTTTTTATTCTAATTATTAATGACATATTTTTTCTCTGGTACCATTTTGAAAATGTGTTTTTAAATAAAATTGCAATTGCTGTTTTTAGAAGGGACTTTTTTTGGCTGCGATCCAAGTGTTAAAAGAACTTTTTCGTTTAGAATTTTGCAATTAATTTTACAGTAGGAAAGCGGTTTAGAAATAATTGTTTTTGGAAAGGAATTTTATTTGTTACTTAGGGATATATAAGTATGCGCTACATGACATCGTCTTTATTTTTGAGGAAGCATGTGCAAATAATTCGATTGATTCTTTGATGTAGGAAAGCTTTTTAGCGAGCCAATTTAGCGGGGAGTAGTTTATTAAACTTTTCCTTGGTACTTTAAAGGCGAGCCGCCTTGGCGGCGAGTAATGAATTAAAACTTTCTTCGCTACTGTAAAGGCGAGCCGCCTTGACGGCGAGTAAACTGTTTAAACTTTCCTCATTTCTTTAAAGGCGAGTCGCCTTGGTGGCGAGTAGTTTTCTCAAACTGCCTTCACTACATTACAGCCCGTGCAACGCCGGGGCACGCAGGTAGTCTACTTATATTGAAAACTGAGTATCTATCTATCTTTCTTTCTTTCTATCTTTCTTTCTAACTATCTATTTATGTCACGCTTCTTTCTCCTAACCGCCAATGAACTGAAAGTCGAACCAGGTACCGATAGATAGGTAATTTTTCAGGCTTCATTAGTTTCAATTTACATAATTATACGATTTTAATTAGCGAAGATATCAATTAATAAGTAGTCAAATTTTAAGCGATTAAGCCTAATAAATGATTAAATATGAAATCCATTGTTGCAAACCGTCGTTGCTATGAAACAGTGATAACAATGATAATGAGAATTTTGAATGAAGGCTTAACTAAATCAAACACGAAACTCGTAAGCGGGCCACTTACGTAATATTTTTAGCGCTAGCTACTTGTAATATTTTGAAACATTCGTTTGTTGAAAAGCCATCTTCTTATAATAAAAACTGAGTATCTATGTCTGCTTTTTTCCTTTGAGTAAGCTGAACTTACTGAAACTTTCCTCACCATCTTGAAAGCGCGAAGCATCTCAATAATTCGAATGATTTTTTTATACAGGAAAAAAAAGGCGTGAAGCGCCTGCTAGCGAGCCGCCTTGGCGGGGAGTACTTTCTTGAAATTTTTCTCACAACTTTCAAGGCACGAAGTGCCCGTGCAACGCCGGGCCACGTGCGTGGGATGTCTTGAAATCGAATGAACATTAAATTATATCAAATAATATAACTTCAGAATGAGGTAAAAGTTAGAGAGGGGGGACGTGATTCATCAACATGCCGCAGGAAGCTAATCTAGCTGCCCCGGCAGCTAGTAATAATAAAAAGTAAAACAAAGAATTATCGATTAAAATGTTATGCAGTTTATGCAGAAAAAGAATGGTTAAAAAGAAAAAGAAGGCCAATTGTGCACCTTCTAATATTAATACGTATTCAACAATGCACCAAAGAAGGAGGCAATATATAACTCCATGATTCTCACTGAATGCCATTATTTTTTGCAGGGGGATCAAGGAGACAAAGGTCCAAGAGGTCTAGAAGGTATCAGGGGACCACCGGGATCATCAGTAAGTTGAAAAGTTTTCTCAATTTCAAAACAATACATAGTGATAAAAATTATAAAGGAACCAAGAGCAAGATGTTTGCTCGTCTATAGATTAGGTTTTGGTATAATCTATAGTTTTTGGTTTTAGTTTTTCAGGACGGCATGCTGCTTGTATAAATCAAGCAGATGAACAAAGTTATGGTGCTTGCAATGTAATAAATACAATTTATTCAAAATAATGTGATTTTGTTGAATTACCTTAAATAATATAACGTGGAGTTTCATGGCAAATTATTCTGGTGCAATTTTTAATTTTCCTTCATCGTTAACGTTTTTCAGTTTCAACCTCAGTTCATTGAAACTTCAAAAGCACATTTATATTAATCACGAAATAATAATATATATATATATATATATATATATATATATATATATATATATATATATATATATATATATATATATATATATATATATATATATATATATAAATAAGTCGTGATGAAAGCTTAAACATTTTTTGGTTGTTTACTGTGCATGAATACTTGATATAGTTAAAGCTTACATAACTTTTTTTTAATTATTAACTAGCAAAAATACCCGGCGTTGCCTGGGCCAGTGAAAATATTGAGAACCAATTTATAATCGATTTTTTTTCCTAAACTAAAAGAACTCAAAACGTACCGCTTTGACGATTTAAAATGTCGCTAAATTTGCGGTAATTGTTTTGGGATACCTAGGATACTTTTGCTCCCCTCCCTACTTTATGAAAATATGCTTAAGTATTATTAAGTCAGTAATTTTTGTCAAAGAAAAATTGTCATTTAATGTTGAGAAAATATTGCTGACCATGAAATGACGCTAAAAGTTTTTGTCCTAAGTGATTTCGAAATTTGTAGGGAGCATTTGACAATTATTTGTGCGAAAAACACAAATTATTGGTAATTTTAGTTTTGGGGTTTGATTAATTTCGTATGCGGATTACTTTACGCTTTGACATAAGTTTTAAAAGTTTTTTTAATGACAACGTACGGGATCGGCCAAAAAAAAAAAAAGCCTGAACTTTTCTTCAACTGTGGGAGTATTATCTCGATGATTAAGATTTTGGCGCAGTCTACAAATATCAGACAACAATCGTTTTATTTTAGTTATATCATGTAAGAAGTAAAGTATTATTACATAGTCTTTGGCGCCAAAACTGGCGTCAGTTGAAAAAATTACCAATATATAGTTATTATAATATTCTTGCAACAAATTCGGCAAGATACCTGTTCGATTGGATTCTAAGTGACCGATTGTAAGTACCCGCCCAGTCAGCGCAAATTTTTTTTTAAAAATACCGTAAAGTTGTATTTAAAGTTCCATTAAATTGGAAAATAATGAACCCAATCCATTTATTAGTTGCCAATCTCTTCAAGCAATTACATTACCGATACTCTAAAACATATACTGTCGGCCCCGCTCAAACGAATACTGTCGGTTCCAAGAAATATTATTTGATTAAGCGGAGAATTCGATTAAACGGAATCTTTAGTATTGCGACTATGGCATGGGAAATATCCAGTTCCAGGATATTTTATTCGTTTATTCGTTACCCGATTAAGCAGGACCGACAAATTTACGAAACTTGTGAAAATAATTGATACAGTGAACAATTTACTAATAAAGGAATACAATTTATTCTAAAGAAATAATATTTTCACGCAGCAATGCACATTAAGAAACACATTGCTTAAGGATAAATATTCTACTTGTACAACTAAGACTATACAAAATGTTTTAAATACAAATCATGGTAAAAGCCTGGATATTCCCCATGAAGCTGGAAAAAAAACCTTCATGATTTGACTTGAGAAAAGCCTTGAACATTAAATACGGAAAGAAGAAATGATGCCCGCAATTATAGCTTTCGACAGGGAGTTGAGATGATACACTAAATACTGAATTAGTTTGGTCAATGCCTTTTGATTTATGAGAAATAATGTACCTTAAATTGGAATGAAAAAGGCGCTACCGATCGAACTTTTTTGAATATCGTTTTAAATTATAGCCTATGTGTTATTCTGATGTATAAGCTACATTGTGGTAAAAGTTTCATCAAAATCCATTCAGTAGTTTTTGCGTGAAAGAGGAACAAACATACATCCATCCATACATCCATCCATACATCCATACATCCATCCATACAAACTTTCGCATATATACACTGAAGTGACAAAAGTCATGGGATACCTCTTAATATCGTGTCGGCCCTCCTTTTGCCCGGCGAAGTGCAACAACTCGACGTGGCATGGACTCAACAAGTCGTTGGAAGTCTTCTGCAGGAATATTGAGCCATGCTGTCTCGATAGACGTCCATAATTGTGAAAGCGTTGATGGGGCAGGATTTTGGGCACGAACAGACCTCTCGATGGTGTCCCATAAATGCTCAATGGGATTCATGTCGGGCGATCTAGGTGGCCAAATCATTCGTTGGAATTGTCCAGAATTTTCTTCAAACCAATTGCGAACAGTTGTGGCCCGGTGACATGGCGCATTGTCATCCATAAAAATCCCATCGTTGTTTGGGTACATGAAGTCCATGAATGGCTGCAAGTGATCTCCAAATAGCTGCACATAAGCATTTCCAGTCAATGTTCGGTCCAGTCGCACTAGAGGACCAAGTCCATGCCATGAAAAAACAGCCCACACCATTACGGAGCCACCACCAGCTTGAACAGTGCCTTGCTGACAGTTTGGGTCCATGGCTTCGTGGGGTCTGCGCCACACTCGAACCCTACCATCGGCTCTTACCAGCTGAAATCGTGACTCATCGGACCAGGCCACGGTTTTCCATTCATCTAGGGACCAACCGATATGCTCACGTGCCCACGAGAGTCGCTGCAAGCGATGTCGTTCTGTCAGTAAAGGCACTCGAGTCGGTCTTCTGCTGGAATAGCCCAAGAAATCCAAATTTCTCCGCACAGTTCTAGCAGACACGTCCATTGTACGTCCCACATTGATTTCTACGGTGATTTGACGCAGTGTTGCTTGTCTGTTAGAATTTACGACTCTTTGCAGACGTCGCCGGTCTCGATCTTTAAGTGCAGGCGGTCGACCACTGCGCTGTCCATGGTGGGAAGTTATGCCTGAAATTTCATACTCTCGGCACACTCTTGACACAGTGATCTGGGAATGTTGAATTCTCTAACGATTTCCGAAATGGCATGACCCATGCGTCTAGCTCCAACTAACATTCCGCGTTCAAAGTCTGTTAATTCACGTCGTGCGGTCATCATCACGTTAAAACCTCTTCACATGAATAACTTGAACAGAAATGAAAGCTCTGTAAAAGCACTGCGCATTTATACCTGTTCTATGCGATGCTACTGCCATCTGAAAATTTGCATATTGCTATCCCATGACTTTTGTCACTTCAGTGTAATAGTAGTAAGATAACAGGAAGAAAAGAAGGACAACATTTTTTTCAAGTTCTAAATTTTGTTCTTTGGTTTACTTAATAATATTGAATTGTCTAGTGTTTTCCTCAAAGACTACCTTGTCTACAAACAATGAGAATAAAAAAATCCATTACATGTTTTCTTGATAAAAAATAAATCCCCTTATCTTTGAGTATTTCTCCTCTTTTCAATCAATTTATATTCTCCCACTTTCAGTGTAAGTATATTCAAATTATGTTTAATAAAATATACAGTTTCATATTTTCAAGTATAGTATTGACATCTTCTGGCGCAAAAGATAGTTTATGAAAGTATGCTTCATCATAAAAAGAATCATCATGCACGTAACTTGATTTTTTTTTTATAATTCAAATATTGGAGGAGGCTATGCAAGCATCAAAGATTGGAGCGGTACGTTTTTGAATAACGAAATCAATGCAACTAAATGCGTTGATTCTTAATAATATTTCATTGTTAATTTAGCGCGGCGCAATTTTGGGACGAAGATTAATTATGTGTAATAGTTACAAAAATTTTCTAAACTGAAGTTTCTGATTTTTCACATAAAATAAGCATAATGTATAAGGTTTCTAAAAGGAAAATTAATTATGACGCGTTTCGAACGTGAGTAATTTTATTTAATTAGGATATGAGTAATGTTTGTATACTTACATATCTATCTAAATGTGTACGTTTTTATGTATGCCAGTAAAAAAGAGCAAAAGTAACAAACGTTATCGTTAGATTTTACTCATGAGCACATCCAATTTCATCCAAGACCAGTGTTCTTTTTATTGTTATTATTATTATTATTATTATTATTATTATTATTATTATTAAAGACTTTTTCTGTATTTACTTTTGTCATGGTTTTCACATTTTGCTTCCGGTTGCAGAGTTAAATCCAGTCGCGAGAACTTTAACGCACTTCCGCTCACTTCAGCTTTTTGTCTCCAGAAACAATGAAATAATAGTAATAATAAAACTGACGTTTGGTTTTAAATTTAACACATTAATCACAAGGCTAACCAAAACAAAGATATATTTGCGGATTGTGGGCATTTAATCTTCACGTGAGCTATCCGACTGAAATTGTTGGAGATAAACCTTGAAATATTAAAGCAAAAGAATGTATTAAACGAATGAGATTAGCAAACAATCAACATTATTCGTCAATGTAAGAATGAAGGCTTTCACGGCCGAAGTAAATACTAGCAGGGATCCCGGGCTGTTGTGCCACGGCACAACAGCCCGGAATCCGTAACTAGTATTATTCGTCAAGTTCAAACATTTGCTTAGGTGACTTGTTAAAAAAGGCTAAGGGCTGTAGAAAATGCATAGGTAGTTCTTCAAATTGAACATTACGCTTGATCGCGTTTGACTCAAAGTAAGTTGATAAATTAAGAAAATTGGAAACGAAATATTCTCATGAATAAAAAATAAAGTGTTCGTGAATAGCATTTTTAACGGCGTTTGTAATTTTCTCGGTGAATTATGCTTAACGGCGTTTGTCTTCACGCAATTCTAAATAATTTTTAAAACGAAAAAACTTTGAAATAAAATATAAAAAAACTTTTTAAATTTAAAGACTATTTCTGTCCGCTCATTCGCACTAAAAAGTATGAAATAAACTAAGTATTCGATATAGTGATTATAGTGTTCAGAAATTCCAGCTCATCTTGATATATTTATATTTACGTTAATGCTAAAGCAGCCAATAAAGTTTAAATGAAAAATTTGATTTAAGAAATAGGCGGTATAGTAAAAGCTATTCGTAATAAACAGTATACCGCCTATTTCTTAAATCAAATTTTTTCATTTAAACTTTATTGGCTGCTTTAGCATTAACGTAAATATAAATATATCAAGATGAGTTGGAATTTCTGAACACTATAATCACTATATCGAATACTTAGTTTATTTCATACTTTTTAGTGCGAATGAGCGGACAGAAATAATCTTTAAATTTAAAAAGTTTTTTTATATTTTATTCAGAATTTAAATAAGTTCTTTCTAAAAAAAGTTCTTATCAAAATAAGTAAATAGTAAACCATGAATAGGTAACAAATTAAAACGAAGACAGTTTACCTCAGAGATTTTTGTGTCTGAAAGATTTCTGCGTTAAAATGTATCTGAATGAAAAAAAAAAAGTTCAGGAATTGCCGCCAACAGTTTTGTTCACAAGATATGCATTAATCTTAATTTTCAAGTTAAGACCAAAAAGTAAGCTGACTGATGTCGTATTTGTAGATAAAAACATCACTGTACTTTAAAGTACTAGTTCCTAGAGTCAGCAAAACACATCTGACAGAACTTTTGAAAAAGACCTCCTTTGAAACTGTGTTAACTTGATGGGTAACGGCAGTTTCAAGGTCTGTGATACCTTAAAATCAGTCCCTTTAGTGCAATTTGTGATCTTGAAAAGAGGAATAAGTCTGGCACAAAATCAGGTGAATATGCACCAGCAGACATTTTCCTCATTCCATGACTGAAATTGCATAGAAGGGACACCGATTTTCAAGCATCTCAAACATTCAAGCTGCTGTTACCAAACAGCGGAATACAGTCTTAAAGGACTTTTTCAAAAGTTTCCAAAACTGATTTGAACATTGTAAAAAGTGTTTTTTTTTTTTTTACGCCGGAAACTATTATGAAGGGCAGAGGTTAATTTATCTGGAAATATATAATGCAATGCTGCCGTGGGCAGGTAAACGGCAGTATCTGCAAAAATGAGTTTTCGAGATAATTGAAGAAACGCGTTTTTGATTTCCCACAAAGATCAATAAAACATTGAACTTCGAACATAGGCGATACTATATGTTTATACCGATATATTTTTTGGGTAATCGATTGAATTTTGATTTTGCAAGCGCATAGAGAGGTAAAGCAGATACTGCCGTTCACCTGCCCTTTTCACTCTAATTGTCATGCGGAATTGACTGGCAGCCGGCAGTAACTGCACAGTATGCTACTAAATGTCCAGTATTTACAAATTCGACAACATGCTGAGTAGATATGTTATTACGAAATATATTATTGCATTGTGAATGATATGTTTTATTTAAAAATATGCATGAATACCGTGTATCCACTCGATATAGATTTAATATAAACGAACGCAAAATATAATTAAAAAATATAATGAACTGTATTGTATTATGGAAAATATGAAGCAAAACTTGATGGTTCTTCAGCCATTTTTACTTCCTTTTACTTTGTAAAGGAAGTATTGTGGTCACAAAAAAAAAAAAAATTCACTCAAAATTCGGTCTAAATTTTGATTTTGCTCACCCCCGAATGAATGTTGAGTAGTTTTTTCGACCTATCAGCACATGCATATGTACCTACTAACACATAAGCAGCCGAAATATCCTTTTCGACCATGCCCCAGTTAATTACGACGAGTTTTCTCGTGACGTCTGTATGTACGTACGCATGTGCGTATGTATGTATGTATGTATGTATGTGCGTATGTATGTATGTATGTATGTGCGTATGTATGTAGGTCGCATAACTCAAAAACTATATGCCGTAGAAGCTTCTAGTTTGGTATGTAGGCTCTGAGGGTGGTCGTTGTGCACCTCGCCTTGTGGTTGCATTCGAATGTTCTCAAGGGGGTCTTTTACCCCTTTGTGGGGTAAATCAATGTTAATTTCAATGCAGATTGAGTAATATGACTTGGTGCAACCACTTGGCGATATATCGCCAAACTTTTGGTCGCCAAGTGTTTGCCGCCAAGTTGGCGACAAATTTGGCGAAAAAATGATTTTTTTTTTTAAATTTGGATTTAATTTGGCGCTATTAGGCACATTTTGCGAAAAATTCACCGATTCATGTTAAAATCGGCGATATTTAGAAAATAAATCATTGTAAAACATTATTTTGCATTGATTCGTGACAAACTAGAGATGTAAATGTTTGAATTGTTATCTTGCTCACACTAATGCACTATTTTAACACTTGAGGCATTTATTATGGAATTTAAACGTAAAAGGAAGTAGTGTGGCGTGCACACCAAATGTTTTAAAATTACTACAAATCAGTTAATGCTTTGTACTTTGCATCAAAACAAGAAATCACTTTGAGAAAAAGAGCGCTTGAAATGCTTGTTGTGCTGACGATTTTTTTCATAGTACTATTAAAAATGCAACAGCTAGAAGGATTAAACTGCAAAAACTATCGTCTGTTAGTATGAAAGCAACTGTAATTAAAAGAAAACAAAACAATGTAAATAAAATCATTTCATTGCTGCATTTTTGTTTGTCATCTGCCAAGTTTGGCTTGTGTATCTTTGAAAATCGTGAAAAATATTGTCTGCTAGTGGAGAGAAACTTTATTTGAAAGAAAAACATGTGGTATGGACCCCACACTACTTCCTTTTACGTGTAAATTTTTTTAGTAGATGCCGTAAGTGTTAAAATAATGCTTGGAATGAGCAAGATGACAATTCAAACATTTACGCCCCAAATGTACCACGAAACAAAGCAAAAAAGGATTTACAACAATTCATTTTCTAAATATCGCCGATTTTAACATCATTCAGTGGATTTTTCGCAAAATACAGCCCATAGCGCTAAATTGAACCAAACTCATAAAATAATTTTTTCGCCAAATTTGTCGCCAATTTGGCGATATGTCACCAAGTTGGCGACAAGCACATGGCGACTAAAAGCTTGGCGATATATCGCCAAGTGGTAACGCCAATTTATATCACTTCAATCTGCATTGATATTAACACTGATTCACCCCCAAAAGGAATAAAACACCCCCTTGGGAACATTCAAGTGCAACCAATGACCTCCCGTGACCTCCCATTAGGGCACCCCTACTTTCGCTTAGTTTAAGTACAAAGGAAAACGGTTTTTGCTTCTTGATGCAAGTTTTGCACAGCGATTCATATTATGTTCATCCTGCAGACATGCAGATACTGCCGTTTACCTGCCCACAGCAACGAAAAATGCAGTTACTGCTAATTACCATTGGTTAAAAAACAGCTTTTTTTCAACAAAGCAAAAATGATTTACACAAACAATTCATTTTCTAAAGTATCGCCGAATTTTTAACATCATTCAGTGGATATTTCGCAAACTACCAGAGCCCATAGCGCTAAAGATTGAACCCTAACTCATAAAAGTAATTTTTTCGCACAATTTGTCGCCAATTTGGCGAAATGTCACCAAGTTGGCGACACGCACATGGCGACTAAAAGCTAGGCGATATATCGCCAAGTGGGTAACGCCAATTTGTATCACTTTAAATCTGCATTGATATTAACCTGATTACACCCCCAAAAGGAAAGGAATAAAAACAACCCCCTTGGGGAACATTCAATAAGTGCAACCAATGACCTCCCGTGACCTCCCATTAGGGCACGCCCTACTTGCGCTTAGTTTTAAGTACCAAATGGAAAACGGGTTATTTGCATCTTGAATGTCAAGTTTTGCAACAGACGATTCATATTTATGTTCCATCCTGCAGACATGCGATACTGCCGTTTTAACCTGCCCACGGAACAACGAAAAATGCAGTTGACTGCTAATTACTCATTGGTAAAAAACAGATCTTATTCATCAGGAAACCAAAAAAAGAAGCCTTTGTACCGTTAAAAACTAATGTAACATGAGATTTCAAAATGCCAAAAAAATGCAAAATCGAAAAATGCAAGTTACTGCCCTAAAATTACCTGCCCACGCAGACTGCCGTTATCCTGCCCACGGCAGAATGGTTATTATGACATCAGTCACCTTAGTTTTTGGTTTCACCGAATAAAAAATGCATTAATCTCCAGGAAGAGAAAAAGAATGAAAAATAAACGAAACAAAAAAAATCAAATGGTTTTTTCTTCAGGGATCACCAGGACCAATAGGGCCTCCTGGACCTTCCGGATTACCAGGATTAGTTGGATTTCCAGGACCTTCCGTAAGTAAAAAATATGCCATAAAATATTTTATTCTCAATGGTAAGATGATTGAGATGATTGAATTGTTTAAAACACCGTGCTGTATAAAAGGAGTTTTATTTTAATATTTTGTTGGAAACCTGTTCAATTATAATTATTGTTTCAACTTTTTGAATCATCCCTTCTTTATCAAGAAAATCAAACCAATGCAACGCTGCATTGGTAACAAAAGTGTTTTCATCACGAGAGCATTTTATTCTTTATTTATATTTAACAACTGGCAACGGTTTAAAAGTGAAAATCGAGACATTTTATCGACGGACGAGTTTTTTTTCCTTTCTTTGATAAAATGTGTTTTGATGTACTTTGTACTTTTATTTATTTATTTTTTTTTTTGAAAACGATGAGGAATTTTTATACGGAAGAAACTGTAACAGTTACATTCTTTAAAAGGTGCGACAAAACTTCATTTATTCATTTATTTACTTTTTATGTCTCTATTTCATTGATGAGAGGGGTATATTTTGCTTTTAGAAATCAGCTTTAAGTGCTAAAAAGGTATGTTTGACATAATGTTTAGTCTCAGATGATCAAGAGAATAATGATCAGATGCTAGAATGCCGATGTCGATGTACGGGAAAGTAGGCTCGTTTAGTTCTTGACAGAACTTCTTGTTTATCAAGAAAATCAAACCAATGCAACGCTGCATTGGTAAAGAAATGTTTCTAAAAAGTGTTTTAGAGTAACCCGAAAGAAAGATTCTTTGCTGTTCACAAATTACTATTAATATCAAAAACTTGTTCACATCTTCATGCTTAGTTTCGTAACTTAAAGCTCTACTACATCTTTTGCTATGTAAGAAAATCTTACTATCTTCGATGTTTCGCTAATGTTCATTTAACGTTGTATTACGATTTTTAAAGTTCTGTATGCGGTTGAATAAAATACTTTTACATCTAGTGATTAATAACTTTTGCTAAATCGCGAAGGAATATTTATTTGCATAGACGTAGAAGAATAATACAGAAACGAGAACAGTTCTCTGAACTAGTTATTTAGTTATTACTTCAGTGTGTACTGGTGGTACCCGCACGGCTTTGCCCGTTGTATAAAATTAAAAGGTCATTTGGTAATAAATGGATACAGCAGAAGAAATACTCAGTTATGATTCAACTATAAATCCTTAAAAGCCAAAAGGAAAAATAAGAACAATTTTGTTGCTTACAGAAATCAACAAAAATCTTATTTTCGAAAAGAAATATTTTAGAAACAACGTTGCAATACCACAGTTTATAAGATATTTTTATAACTTACCAAGCTTTGATGCCTTAAAAACTGAGAAAATAAAGGCAGACGATATTTTGCAACAGTTAAAATATTTCATTTAACTCATTTTAATAAGCCTTGCAGTTTGGAATGCTACAAAAACAAATACATTTTTAAAATTAAGGGAAAAAGAACAAAACAAATAAAAGATATAAAAGCGTAACCAAGGTAACAACATTAAAAGCGGATTTCCGTTGATGAAATAATTCATTTAATCTTTATTTTCATATTTTATTGTCGAGCTTAATCACTTAAAATTGCTTGGCCTACTCAAGGGGGGCAAGCCTTGAATTCCGGGATTCCATAAACAATTATTACAGCTCTTCTAATGCTCGTAGAACCTTCGAACTGACATCATTTTAGCAGAAAATTCCAAGCTTTCAAATAACATAAGATTTGAAAATGTATATGAAATATTCCTACCCCATTTTATTCTACTTGTATAAAAAATGAGCAGAAACAGAAGAGTATTAAATAAGAATTAGAATAGAAAACGAACGAAATATAATTTTCGAAAAAACGTTCCGTAGTGCACACATCCATGCTACAAACTAATTTTGTGCCAAATTTTATGAAAATCGATCGAACAGTTTGGCGCTACGCGGGTCACAGACAGAGAGACATACAGAAAGAAAGACAGACCTACCTTCAGCTTTATTATTAGTAGACATACATTTTTATTGAACATCATATCGCAGACTTAGAAAGAAGGGGCACTTTTAAAATAGGATTAGAAAAACTTATTTAAAAAAAACTCAGACTTTTTTTTAAAAAAATGCGCCCTTTCATTCTCGGAATGCGATATGACGATAGTTTTGTAGCCTTCTACAGTACGGTAAAAAATATTTAAAGTGATATATTTTATTTTTTAATACAATTTACTTTTCCACAGTGTAGCACAAATGGAAAATTTTGAAATTAATAACAATATAAAGGTAAAAAAGAAGAAAATTGGTTTGCTGATGTTTAACTTAGGATAATTTTTACCTTAATTTTCTGTTCTTGCAAGCTATATTTAAATAATTTTATTCATACCCTCTAATAACATATACACAATCAGTATTTTACGGTTAATATCATACGGTCTACTGCTAAAATCTGATACTTTCTTCTGTTTAAATAATTTCCATTTAGATTTTGTATCAGAAAAAGGAAACTTATAAAACCATAAATTACGAAATTCACTTTCTTTTCTTTTTTTAGGGGCCTCCAGGACCTCCAGGGCCACCTGGTCCAAAAGTGAGTAACTTAAAATCAAACATTCTTCTTGACCTTAAAGTAAAAATGATGTTCTGGATTAGTGATGGCTTTTTGTGAGTGCAATCTATACACACATCGAAGTGTATTAAGTTACTTGGTGAATTTTTAAGGCGAAACTCGAACGTGGAAACAGGAAGAAAATACCAATTTACTTTCAAGAAAAAGAATTTTTTCTTCGTTATTTTCACCAGTGTTACCGTTTTGTGAAAATTTTTAATGTAAACAAAGTCTTTCATACTGATTTATGTTACAAACGTTCAGTTTTTCTTAACCCATTAATGCCTAGCGTCCCTTTTTAGGGACGGTCCAAAAAAGGGTCTGAATTTCCCCAAAATGAACATTTCAACCAAATAATAGTGTTCAATGAGAACCTTGGTATTGTTTCAATTCGTTTTTCCAGATTGCAGCACATAACCATTGTAAAGTGTGTTCTGTAGCAGTTTTAATATGATCTTTATCAAAATTGACATCGTTCACAATCTCAAGAAAAAAAAGCTAAGTTTTGAAAGTAATTCCCAGCTTTCCAGTTTATGTTAATTGCTGATTTTATTTCTTTTTATAAAATGTCTTTTTAAATATTATATCGTAGGCAGAAAACATTTTTAGTAATAAAAGTATGTACCCTCTGGGGTCTATCGTAACTTTTAAGGGATGATTTTCTTACCTTAATAAAAAAAAAATATTTTTTGCATAATATTTTTTTTATCATTTTTCCTGTCCATTAAACATTGCTTGTAACCAGTATACAAAATATCTTTGGAAAAAAATGTCAGGCATTAATGGGTTAACTTGAAGAAACAAAGTATTTTCTGGAAAGTCATTGCAGAATTTCTCAGTATTTCGAAACGTGTAAGAGCAGTCAATAAATAAAGTTATCTTTGTTCTGTAATATTAAAAAAAAGAAAGATACGTATCAGCATAGTTTTTAACTTTGTATGTTAGTTCATCACATCACTTTAAATCAGCTGGCATCAACACATTGAAGCTATACGTCTATTTTGGTCGAACTACTAGAAAAAAAAAAACAATATAAGAAACCATAGTGCTGTCTTGTCTGAGACAGAGTTGTCACGATGCCATATCGCATTTACTTATGCATCGTGAGAATTTAATATATATATGACTTATGGCTCATTAAGTTATTCCTTACATTCACTAAAAATGTTCATGTACGTACTTTATTTTAATTCCAATTCCAATAGCAGTGACTAATATATCCTTTATGTGAAAATCATATGTTTGTACACAATGATTCCCCGCGCGTGATGGTCGCGAAACGTCATTGTTAAGTTATCATAAGAATGAATATAATTTCAGCTTAGAACTTAATTCTACAGCTAAACATATGCATTATTAAAATTCATATTTTTCCAAAGAATACCGAAAGTTGAGTAAAAAATGAAAATATTTGTAACACGATTTAAAAAAAATACATTTCATTTTTATAAAAAAAAATTAGCTAGAAACACTTTGAATGCTTATTTTTAAACAAAATTCAAACGTATTCTTCCAATCTTTGTACATCTTTGTATCAAGGATCTACGGCGGAAAATGATATTCTTTTCTTAGTTTTCGATATCAGAATTCGAAAAAGATGTTTTGCTGATTTCTTTTCAGAATCAAACGGGTTTCCTGCCGTGCCTGTAGATAAATTGAGAAAATGTCTCCGAAATAAATATCTGATTTGCACAGATCAAATATTACATTAGAGAAGCAAATGATATTTTCTAACTAAAATTTTACGATTTTCAAAAGATTTAACTGCATAACATTTCTATACCAGAATTTTGATTTCGAGCAGTTGAAATTCGCAAAATTTTTCTCTTATTTTGCTCTATTGTACATATTAAGGAACGAAATTCTTTTGAAAATATTAATGAATATTGTCTTAACTAGTGTAAATGTGAAGGTAATGTTTAATTTTCTATGTATCTCGCTAAAACATACGATTATCACACAATCATTTTTAAGCACTGCAGTCAAACACAATAGATGTTTCGAAGAAAATAATCCGATTCTTAAACTTAACAATTACCACTCCCCCCTCCCCCCCCCTGCGTTTAATTTTTCAAGTAAAATATGTATTTATTTTAGGATTTTAAGTAAAAAACGTCAAACTTTTACAAACAATATAAATTAAATATTCCTTAAAGCACCTTTGACGCTACATCGTTCCACTAACATTGTCATTTATTTTTAGAACAGCACGCAATTAATATTTAATTTTATTTATTTTACTTCATACTCACTCGAAGTGAAAAATGTAATAATCAATCTATTCTTCAGTTAAGTTATAATATAAAGCCATGCACACACATTAAGTGTGCCTTCAATTTGCTGACAGCAAAATCTCATTTAATATTCAGATACTCGTCACAGTTTATCTTATTTCAGGGTGAAAGTGGACTTGTGAGTTATGACATCGAAGGACTTGTATCATTACCGGGACCTCGGGTAAGTTTGTAAATGAAGAATATGTATTCTGGAAAATGTACCGTATTGTATAATAATTAAGCTTAAAACAAGAAGATTGTACCATATAGCTATTGGAAAAAATATATTGCTAAAAATTCTATGAATATTTTACAAACTTATGGCAGCAAACTCCCGTAAATCCGTGGAATAGGGTGACACGGTAACAGCGGACAAACCATGGATAATCCAAAAAAAGGGGGAAATGGATTGTGGTACATACAATAGCTAAAAAAATCAATAACACTCTCACATACATTTCAATTATAGATTAAAACGATAATATTGAATGTAAAAAAATATATGAAGGGCCAGGGGGGAAAAAGATGAAAGTGACCAAAAAGCGATTTCGAGAAAAACGAAAAACAAAGTTTGATTTCTCGTAGCTCCTTATGTAGTTTTTCGAGTTTTCATGCACATTTCGGTCGCTTCTCATCCTTTTCCCCCCTTGTTGTTCTACCAGACGATACTAGTGTCCTTCACAGCCCCTAGATAGCGCTAATATCTCAAAATTGACGAAAAAGTGACTTTCATCTTTTTTCCCCTGGCCCTTCATATGAAAAAGCTAAAAACTAACAATAACGCACTTATCCTTAAAAAAGATTAATAATGTAATAACCTTCTTAGTACATTCCTTAAAGTTTTTACAAAACGTAGGTTAGTTTTTGTTTTTACATTTTAAAGCTCTTCTAAATTTGTGATTGAGCTTTTTCAAGAGTATCTCGTCCCAAAATGATGTATTGATTTTCACCTTAATATATATAGTTAGTCTGTCGAAATACAGGGTGCCCACAAGTAACTGACGGTTAAAAAAAATTATTACTGTAATACAAATTTTTCTATGATGAAAAAATAAATGTTAAATGAAAGTAACATCATTGTTAATCAATGTTTAAGTAATGGTTTCTATTCTTGCGCCTTTAACTGTAACCACAGATGGCAATCTTTTTGGAAAGGCTTCTACAGCGGCACGCGCGTACAGAGGCACTCTTTCTCGAGCACATTTTATTATTTTTTTTTATTCGTACACTTCACTTTTTCCACCACTATGCCTTACTTATACACTACCTGTTTCTTTAAACAATTTTGAAGTTCTTTCAATTAATCTCTTTGACACATTTAAATACTTCATTTTTTTAAAGCACAATTCCGCTTACCTTTTAAATGCAATTCGAGAATTAAGTTTAGCATCCATCTTGATAATGCAAAGAATGAAATGGATTTCAATTCAAAGAATCGTCTGCACTATTGCTCATAGAATTAAACTAAATCTATTAAGTGTTGCCAACAGTAAAAAATATCTTGAATGTAAATTATGCACAAATAAATTTTGCCGTCAGTTATTTCTGGGCATTTCACGCTTTCCTTCACACCCTTTGAGAAGAAATAAAGGTATTCCTGCTCTAAGTTCATACCCGGTAAATCTACCGCAAAGTCACAAAAAATACCTTTGAGAAATATGATTCTACTGGGCTTAGTTGAAAGTCATATATTTATTTTCTTGGATTTGGCATGTTGCATTTAAACCCGAGCGACTCCAGGCATATCCACTAGTTATATTATAAAGCTTTTAAAATAGTTATCTTGGTAGCAATTAATTCATCCTGAAAACGAAACAAAACTGAAGAGCAGAAATACTTCTAGGTAAAAATTGTATGCATGTTGTGAAATAGGATAAAATATTTTAACTATATGATTGTTCTTTTGTAAAGTTTTATTTAGGCTAGAAATTCAAATAATTCTTTTACACGTAAAAATGTATTTATTCTTGCTCATTCTCGGTAATAATAGTTAAATGTAACTCATTTAGTTTTTTACGCTAAGTTAAAGCTCTCACAACAGTATTTAGTTTCTTTCATAGCTTGCTGTGTTGCATTTTTTGTTTTTTTTTTTTGTAAATATATATCACTACTTCTTATCTGACTTTTAGTTTAGTATTTTTACCTGCTTGATTGTATGATGATTACAATTGTGTCTCATATTTCCATATATGTTGGATATATATTCATGCACTACTTGTTGTTTCAGGGTACCAGTGGATCCATGGGTCCACCAGGAATGGTATGTTTTATTGTTTGTTCATATTTTCAATTACGACAATGTGTAGAAAAAATTTTATGACTTAAAATGTAATTATAGACCGCTTTGGCTTATTTATTTATTTCTTTATTTAATTCAAAAAATAGAGGAGGCGGATGAAGGAAATATTACTTTTCTACTCTCCGTACTTTTCCCTTATGGTTGTCATAGTTACGGCGCTGTGGACTTTTCCCCACTTAACTTTTGCAACAATGGTTAAATGCAAACGATTAAAATTGTTTTGTGCGTAAACTATTATTCAATCAACGTTAACAGAATATTTTTTGAAATATTTATATAACGGATGCTCATGATGGCAGGTCATGCTAAAACAAACTATTTAGCACTAGATCTGTTAGAAAACGTTTAGAAATAACCGAGATATGACAACGCCTCCTAAATACTAAATGCCTATAACATTTGCTTCACTACCGTCGAGATGGGTTCAGCTTTAAACGCCACCTTGCGGCAATCCGATAATGTCGTTGTTATTTTTTGATTGGTTAATTTTTAAATTTAAATTCAGAAATGAACCAATCGTTAATTTTTTGAAGAACTCCGGTAGATGGCAGTGTATCGTGAACCAATTGCATTTTGCAGCTATTGGCGATGGATCCAAACAATATTCGAAACAAATTTTTTGATTGGTTGATTTTTAAATTTAAATTTAGAAATGAACCAATCATTAATTTCTCTTTCTCGAAGAACTCTGGTAGATGGCAGTGTATCCTAATCGAAGGATGAAATTTTGCTCTGTGCTAAAAGCCAGAAAGTTACCGGCATTTAGTATTTAGGAGGCGTTGGATATGATTACATAAATAATAGCATAAGCCTAATTCGATAAATGTAAAATAAAGGGAATGCCTCAATTTCCATGGAGACGATGCAAAATTTCTAAAATTGATACGCCTATTTTAAAGTAACCGAGTATAATAGGCGCACATTCCATTTGGCGAAATTTCTGGCAGCCCTCCTAAAGGTGTGGGTCCTCCTATTGGGGCGAAAATTTTCCTGAATGTGAATTCTTGAGACACATAACACACACACACGTACATACATCTGGTTATATACACATAAATAAATTTCGTGCAATGTTTTCTATCTTAAATTTTTATAAAGAAACCAAAAATATAGTCGTTTGAACAAAAGAAATCAAATAATGAGGTTTTTTTTCGAAAGAAGCAGTTTTTTTTCCAAGGAATTATATTTTTATTTCCTTGTTTCAATTTAATTATGCTATAATTACATTCATGGAGATCGTCTTTGAAACTTTTGTAATTCTCTAACAAATTAAAATTAAGGGTTCACACGCTTATATAATTTCTTTCATGTTTAAATATATTTTTTTTTTAATTAATTGCAATAATTACTTTAATCTTTTATCTGTGTAAAAACTTCTAATGGTATTTTTTTTGTTCTTTTTTAAGCATAACATTTCAGATTTTATCATTAATTTATTTACATAGGACTTCATTTTAATTGTTTCGTAATCGATTTAAAAAAAACTTTTAAGAAGAAAAGTTCTGATTCTAGATTCTTGTTTCTTATTCTCTGCGAAACATTGCCGTTAAATATATCTTTTAGTCCCAGAGTTAATTAATGGGTAACTATGTAATGGTTATGCTTTAACAGATTTCGAACATTGCATAAATATATTTTTTCTTTTGATTTTTTTTAATTACAAAACTACAGTAGCATTTGTTATACCATTAGAGGGACATTTCATTCAAAATGTTTATTTTATTACTTGGTTGGAAGACTCTTTCTTTTCCCTTTCTCTTAACCCCTTCTTTTCCAACTGTTTTGAATTTCAGAAAAACGAAACGAATGAAAAATCTAAGACAGAGATACGATACATTTAATTTATTGCAAATACAGTTGTACATTTTTTTACAAAATTCTAAAATTCCTAATAACCACAATAATTAAAATCTTATGTCTTCAGTTTCTAAAGTTCATTTTTACTTAAGCTCTAAAACAGAAGAATAAGTCTGAACGGGCCCGTCATTTAGGGGGTCAGGGGGGGGGTAAATCCCCCCCCCCTCTGGCTTTGAGAAATCAATGTATTTACATATAAGTGGGCGTGGTTTTTTCTGTTTTCCGATGAAATTGCATTGTGTTTGGACCCTTTGCCCCTCCCCCCCCCCTGGAAAAACTTCAAATGACAGCCCTGAGTCTGAAAGAATTCAGGATAAATCTTGAGTAGCATCTCACTCTAAGTGTTCCAATCCTTCTCTTTTCAATATAAAAAGCGCAATACACAATACTTGATCTCACATTTTAGCGTAATATATAAACATTTTTATGGCGAGTACTAAAACTTTTAAACTTTGAGTGCATGGATATCAGGAAAAATAGTTTTGTGACAAAGAAAACTTATAAGGGAAGAAAACTTGTTTTGGGGAACAAAGTCCTATATCACAGTATTAACACATTAATGCCTAGTGTCCCTTTTTAGGGACGGTCCATAAAAGGGTCTGAATTTCCCAAAATGCACATTTCAACCAAATAATAGTGTTCAATTAGTACCTTGGTATTGTTTCATTTCGTTATTAACAGGTTGCAGCTCATAACCATTGCAAAGTGTGTTCTGTAGCAGTTTTAATATGAACTTTATCAAAAATGACATCCTTCATAATCTCAAGAAAAAAAGCTAAGTTTTCAAAGTTATTCCCAGCTTCCCAGATTATGTTAATTGCTGATTTTATTTCTTCTTATAAAATGTCTTTTTAAATATTATATCGTAGGCAGAAAAAATTTTTAGTAAAAAAAGTATGTACCCTCTGAGATCTATCGTAACTTTTAAGGGACGATTTTTCTTTCCTTAACAAAAAAAAATATTTTTACGTAATTTTTTTTCATTATTTTTCCTGTCCATTAAACACTGTTTGTAACCAGTATACAAACTATCTTTGGAAAAAAAAATCAGGCATTAACGGGTTAAGTTTTTACTTTCAAGGTGTAAGTAAAGCATGTAACAAAAAAAAAAAAAAAAAAGACAGGCATGCTGCGTGCGGAAATTGTACTCAATCGAGTATGAAGAAAAGGATTAGTTTTATGAAATATTGTTGAAATACATACACTATAATTTTACAGTGGCCGCCGTTTGTATGAATGACAGATGTTCTAAACAGTTGATTCAATAAAGCAACTGATTCAATAAACCGACTAGTTTAATGCAGCTGTATATTGTTCTGTTTTTGACGATTTGATTCATGAAAGTGGCTGATTTAATTAACCGTCGTTTACTGTATTTCTAATTTGTTCAGTGAAACCGGTATTATGCAATTATGATTGGAAAAAAAGCAGACGCATGAAATATGAAATGAGCCATAGTGAGAAACAAAAGGGTGTAAGCTTCAAAACTTAAAATCTGTAAATAAGCCGTACTAGTGATAAAAAACCCTTTTTCTGTTTTGGAGCAATGAGGAAAGCTAACCTGCATTCTAAACTTGAAACATGTTTTGCGCTGAACTTTAAACCGTCCACTTACGCACATCCCTCTGGTATTCAATGCTCAAACAGTGTTACATTTCCATTTTATACTGGAAGATCTTCAGTTAAAGAGAATGCCCGTGAAATAGTTCATTGTTGCTAAAGATGAAACAGTGAGAATCATCGATGAACTGTTAAGTATATCTCATTGCAGCAAATGTGCTTTTTCGTTTTTAATTTTGTCATGTCGAGTTAAAAGGTCTTCATATTTTTATGTGATACCAAAAAAATAAATAAAATAAGGTTCTTTATAATATACTTTGTCTTTCTTATATTCACAATGTGATACCCTGTCTTTCTTTATGATGCCTTTTTTTCATAAAGGTATACTCTGTCTTTTTTATATGATGCCTTATCTTCCTAATGTGATAACTTGTCTTTCATATATGATTCCTCATCTCCATAATGTGCTACCTTGTCTTCCTTACATGATGCCTTTCCTTCATAATGTGATCTTTCACAGCCCGGAGAGCGTGGTTCACCAGGAGACAGAGGCCCTCCGGGAGGATCGGGACAGATCGGCATCCCGGGCCCCCCGGGCCCCCCTGGCATATCCGGCAACCCGGGCAACAGGGGCGCCCCCGGAATGCCCGGATTACCCGGCCCGCCGGTGAGTTAATTGAATCATCTAATTCCTTTTCCCAATTAAGAGTCGAAAAGAAAGCTAGCGGACTCGTAATTGATTCCTCATTAATCATTGCCGACACCCCAAAAAGCTCGTTTCGCGAGATAATTTCAGTTGATCCTGATTTGCCGTCCGTTTCTTTTAATGAGTTTGTTTCACCGGGGGTGTAATATTAATGACTGGAACTACACTTCGGAAATTAGAAACTTGTTTCGGGATGTTGCGAATTGCTTTGCACTTTAATCATTAGCTTCAAAAGTTACTTTTATCGCGTTAAAATTGCGTAGTCCCGTGTTGACGTGTAAGTATGGGAATCCTACATTCGGTACGGGATCTTGTATTCTTTAAAAATTGATCATTCCCGAAGTTTTTTTTTTTTTTTTTATATTTTATGTATCGGGTATTACAAAGTTAACATTTTTTGCACATTTGTTCGTTTCTGTTGATTAAATCAAGGAGACATTAATTAGTATACAATTAAGGATTGCGCAATATGAAGCTAAGTAAGAGCTTTTTGGGGTTGATATTGGCAAGCAGAAAGGTTTTGATCAATGGTGGAACTACAATAAATGGTAAAATTGCTCATTAATGTAATGTTTGCTATCTGCCAAGCCAAGCACAATTAATGGGAGATAAAAATGATCGAAATACATACGCTTCTTACAATCGTTTGCCCAACAATACTTTTACACATGTCGCTACTTTAACTTATGAACTAAATTTCTTTTACTCATTTCAGATAAAAATAGTAACTAGCAATTTCTTTTCTATGATTGTAGAGAAAAGAAATGAAAAAAGTAACTTCAATAAAATGTAACTAAATTAACAAAGGGAGATTTTTTTTTCAGAAATTAATTACATACACACATGGTCGTTCTTTCAGCGTTGTAAAATAAAATTAATAGCGATATTCCAAAATTGCCAATTGCGAAACTTGCATGCGATTACTTTTTGCAAAATGCAAGCTTGGTAGTAAGAATTAATAGTAAGAAAGGAGCTTGGAGAATAGAATCAGACTTTTGCGATCCACGCATATTGAAATCAATTTATTGCAATTTGATTATTTAATTTTAAGACTAAATAGAAATTATCATTTAAATTTCGGTCACCCAGAAATGAAAACGTTGCTACAACCAGCCTCTCAAAAAAATGTACTAGAAGTAGATGAATACTCTATTTATGATTAAACATTGTGAGGCATCTTAAGTAAGTACAACATTATTGATGTATAATTTTACTTTATATGGACATTTTTACTCTAGGGAAGAGGCTATACTGAAGAAGAAATGCGGGAAATTTGTGCTTCAGTTCTTAGAGGTAAGTTTAAGTGAACTAACTCAGATAAATTTGCTTAATTTTAGAAAGATGTGCGCGATAGTCAGAAGAAATTTACCTGAAAAATAAATTTAAGCTCATAATTTGGTATTTTAAAATATTGTACTTCTACCGATTAATCGGCTAAGTTTTGCCAATTATAAATTATCGGCACGGTCGCCGGTTATGGGAAATACATAAATTAATTTAATTTTAGTACAAATTATAGTACAAAAAAAATAAATTTTACAGTACAAATATTTATGGACAAATCAAGTAATGAGTAGTATCATCAAATGTTATACATAGAAGAATAATTACAAATTATTTATTCCTTAACCCCTTAACGCTCGCATAATTTTGAAGAAAATGGTCATAAAAGTGCCTATTTTTTTTATTCAAGAAAATTACATAAAACTGAGTGTATATACAATATTTGCATTCATTTTTAATTTTTAAGTTAATTTTTAGCTTGAAATTAAAAAATAAATAAAAAAACGGGAAAGCCAACATTCAGGGTTATCCCTTCACTGCACGGTGTGCCAGATCTGGCACAAACCAAATAAACCCTCATATATTCCTATGATTTTTAAATGCAGTTAAACTGAGCTTTGTGCCCCTTCTGGAACATTGCTATAACAGTTTAGTGTGGTTTTTATGCACTAGTTAGCTGCACTAGTCTAGGTATTACAGTTCTTGCTTTTTTTAAAAAAAAGGTCTGCATTTCCGTTAGAAGTGTGCTTAGTCATTATTTCCTTTGTTCCAAAAATGTTTAAATACACTTAGTGGAAAGTTTGTTTATACCACTTATGACACAAAAACATTGTAGATTATTACACTTATCGGTATACAAAGCATATGCTATGTGCTTTGTGCCATATATAGAACAAACAATTAAAACATCATTTTTGGTGCACATTTTTAAGATTAATTTTTTTCTTCATTTTTCCTGAACTCAGGGTTATTTAAAAGATAACAAATGATTTTTTTCATGAAAATATAAAAAATCGTGAAGTGAAGGGTTATTATGACTGAATGTTTGTTTTCCAACAAAGAGAGAAAATAAAAAATATGTGATTGAAACATTCAAAGAGAATTTTATTGCATTTACGCATAATTTAAATAAATACTAGTAATTTTTTCCTGTGTGATAAATTTCCTGTGTGATTGATTATTTTTCGCGCATTATTTTTGAACACTTCAGCCCGGAAATATCACGGGCGCGAGAAATAGAGGACGAAACTTCACCCCGTCATTTTCACGAGAGCGAGAAGGAAGGGGTTAACTCCGTAATTACTTACAAAATATTTAAAATTAAATCCTTTTTTTTTCTCTCCCTCTCAAATCCTTTTTGTATTTTAATCAGCAAAACATGCCTTTGTAATGCCTTATAAAAATTTCTTAACTAGATTGCATAACTTTTTTTTTCTATTAAAGAGTTTAAATCATAAAAAAATAAAGCGATATATATTTTGAAAGAGTATTTAAAGTTAAGAACTGATAGAAAAGTCCAAAATATGTAGTATCGTTAAGATAGCTTATGATTAGAATACAAAAATTAAAGGAACTTTTATATGTATATATATATATATATACTTTATAAATGAGTTTATTTTAAAAATAAAGTTTATATGAATAAAATTAATCAGTAGTGTAAAAGTAATTAATTTTTTTCACACAAAGTATATGATAAAATTAATCATTACTTTATTGATAATTACTTTTATCAAATTTTAGATATTTGATACAATGTTGCACTGTATGGTTTTGCAGCAAAGTAAAATAATTTTAAACTTCTAATGAAATCAAGCACTTTTAATTCTTGCCTTTTTTAAAGTGAAAAATTTTAAAACTCACCTTGGACCACTTTTTTTTTTTCAATTAGTTCCAAATAATTGAGAAAATGCTATATTGTGGCAACACTCTGTTAGAGAGCTATATTTTGCTAATATTTTCAAACATATTCTGCATTACCTTGAACGTCCGTTAGAGAAAGCGGTTTCTTAATTGCGAAATGCGTTCTGGTAAAACATGTATTTTTAGCAAATTACATAATGATTCAAATTATTTATAATTACTGTGATTGCAAGTTCCAGATGATGTTGTAATCTTGTATTTCTCTATTAGTATATTTTTTGCTACGTGAAACCTACTTGGTTTGTAAAACCCTGCTTTTGCATACACTTGCATTAATTGAAATGTATTTGCTTGTTGTAGAGCAGTTAGCCGAATTAACAGCGAAACTGCGGGGACCTCCGGGTCCCCCAGGGCGTGGCAAACCGGGACGTCCAGGACCGCCAGGAATGCAGGGACCATCAGGTACTTAACATGTTTTTCATACCACACAATGAAAGAGTAATGAATATGATTAAACCCCCCTCGAAGGCAAGCATATTAGTAATATCGGGTAGGTTTATGGAGTTGAACAATGAGTGGGCTTTTCTTATTGTCCTGAGGGTTCATATGTTATAAAACGCAAAAACGATATCGACGAAAACCTGGAAGCAGTAATATACATCCATCTTAGCAAGTTCTGCCATCTGAATTTGTTAAAAATCAGATAAACGTATACAGCATTTATACTAAGTGGGTAACTTTTTCTCTCTATCATTAAATATACAATCATTTAAAGTAAAGTATATGAAAATCTATGAGATTGAATTTGCTTAACTTTCACAGTTTATTCCCCAACAGCAGTTTTCTAGCCTCACTTTGTCTTTTCTACTTCTTTTAAATCCTCACATTCATAAATCCTGCCTTAAAATAAGGTTTAATGGAGATTCATTCACAATTTTTCAACAATTAGGTGTATTGTTGATGATCGCTGAATTTATAAAGTTAAGAAAAAAGATATAAATACTAAAAACTATGTTTTCTTACCTAATAAACACGTAGGATTCTCGATTGAAAGAAACTCACCACTTTCAAAACATATCAGGAACTGAAGAGTATAAAATATTAACCTTCAAACCATGAGTTATCATCATTGCTGCTCATCAAATCTTAAAAGTATTGGAATTTTTTTTTAAAATGTCAGAGCTTGCTTCAGAGTTTTTGAGAAAGTAGAATGTCCATTTATCCGCTTACTCATTTCTGAAACAAACTGCAATCTTCTACTTCCGATTCCAATTGACCTGCCATCTCTTGGTGGTGCAACTATATCCTTATCCCTCTCACGCATCAAAAAGTGATTCCCTGAGTCCCAAAAGCAATTTTAACTAACATTTTACGCTTTCCCGTATTTTTTCGAGCATGCCTTTTTGCATGGTGATCTCTGCTACCCTTCGCCGTCCTGGATGTCCTTGCTCCACACATAGTACATCCCCGGCTAGCTGCTCTCGCTGAGATATTGCTTTGCATGTATCTTCATCGCTTGAACCTCCTTGTAGATCGCTTGCAGGAACTCACACGCGGTCTGCGCGGACCGCGGGGACACCCCGGGCCCTCAAAAGTTGGAAAACCCGGCAAGAGAGGCAAACCAGGAATCCCAGGTATTTCATGCACGATTATTATCAAGGATGAAGCCATGGGCATTGGGGGAGGTTATGACAGGCGACGGTGATATACCAAAAGGTTCCTTATTCGTCAATATTTGCTAATCATTTGTCAATTTGGAAACACTATTATAACGCTGAGTTTTTTTTTTTTTTTTCAAATATTTGAAATTGTTTTTCACTTTCATTTATTATCTCTTCGAAGCAATTCGTATAACCTTATCAAATCTCTTATTGAGTTGAAAATATTTTCCAATTTCTTTTCCTCCAGTTCCAAAACCTATCAAGGTTTTTTTAATTAAAGGTCTTATTATGCTAATTTCTAATGAATTAATCACAAAAAAATTATTAAGAAATTTTTAAACGTCGTAAAAAATGTTGTAGTAAAAATATTGAGATTGCCATCCGAAATTGTAACGATTATTTGTCCTAATATATGCAATTAGAAACTTGCAAAATATAAATACGGAAGAAATTCTTATAGGTGAGTTAAACATGTCTAGTAATTCGTACGTGGTTGATTTATGAATCTAAAATCTGGCCCGCTGATTCGGGCCAATTTTGGCTACTGGACCATAGTTTGGAGAACCCTGTATAAATAAAAGCTGCCTGATCTTATTTTGCTACTATTAAAGAACGAAATACGAATTCTAAATGAAAATAATGTGTGACCGAGAAGTAATTTTAACTTTTCCTAAATTTCGAAAAAAATTTCATAAAAGTCAATTTAAATGAGGTAATACGCTTGTTCTTTCAGAACTGAATTTTTGTTTCATGGCAAAAACTTCAACTAACAAAAGGAAAAGAAACAATTTTGGTAAAAAAAATATAACTAGTAAATAAAGAAAACTTGTTTGTGTGCAATATTTAAAAATTAAAGAATCTGTTACTACTTGTATTTTAACTTGCTTAGTGCTTAAGTGCTTTATTCAGATTTTTAAAAAAAAATTCGGGAACTATAAGCGTGGTAAAAAACTAAAATTGGAAGCATAAAGTACTTTTTTGCATCGTCATTAACAGGCAGAAAAGCTAAAAGCTTCCAAATGGCGTTACATTAGTGCTTTGAATAGATTGAAGAGAAAAAAAGGACACAAAACAGGAGAAGCATTGGTGTTTGAAATTATTCTACGGCATTAAAACGCTAAATTCCAGTGCACTTGCGATAGAGTAGAAAAATTATAATCTTTGCTAATGTAATATGTAGAAAATTAATATTATCTTAAAAAGTTACGCCCCCCACCAAGCCCCCGAATTATTATGATAAATCTCACAGGCCAGAACACATCCAAAATTTAAATGAATTTAAAACATTTCGAGACCATATGGGAAAACACGGAAAAGGAAAGGTAATCACAACTATTATGTTTTACTAGCTGCCAGGGCAGCTAGATTAGCTTCCTGCGGCATGTTGATGCATAACGTCTCCCCTCTCTAACTTTTACCTCATTCTGAAGTTATATTATTTGATATAATTTAATGTTCATTCGATTTCAAGACATACCACGCACGTGGCCCGGCGTTGCACGGGCACTTCGTGCCCTGAAAATAGTGAGAAAAAAAATTTAAAGAAACTACTCCCCGCCAAGGCGGCTCGCTTACAGGCGCTTCACGTCTTTACTTTTTTCCTATATAAAAAAAAATCATTCGAATTATTGAGATGCTTCACGTCTTCAAGATGGTGAGGAAAGTTTCAGTAAGTTCAGCTCGCTCAAAGGAAAAAAGCAGACATAGATACTCAGTTTTCAATATAAGTAGATGGCTCTTCAACAAATAAATGTTTCAAAATATTACCAGTAGCTAGCGATAAAAATTCTACGTAAGTGGCCCGCTTATGAGTTTCGTGTTTGATTTAGTTAAGCCTTCATTCAAAATTCTCATTATCATTGTTATTATTGTTTCATAGCAACGACGATTTGCAAGAATGGATTTCATATTTAATCATTTATTAGGCTTAATCGCTTTAAATTTGACTACTTATTAATTGATATCTTCGCTAATTAAAATCGTATAATTATATCAATTGAAACTAATGAAGCCTGAAAAATTACCTATCTATCGGTACCTGGTTCGACTTTCAGGTCATTGGCGTTCAGGAGAAGTGTGACATAGAAAGATAGTTAGAAAGAAAGATAGTTAGAAATATACTCAGTTTTTAATATAAGTAGACTAGTAGCAAAAACAGAATCAAAAGAAAAATTAACCTTCCTCATTGAATTGAAAGTATTTTATTTGTTAACAAGTAGAACAGAAAAGAGAAAGAAAGTCTAAATCATCGACTTTTCTCTCTTTGTCGGGCAGCAATGAAATCATTACCAATCGCGTAGATAAAGACAGAATTTTGATTTAAATTCATTTAAAAAAGGGTTTAATTCCTATTCTGTGTAATTTAGAAGTGATGAACAAAATCCCATCACATACGCAGAAAAATTCGTTCTCTCGATTGGTATCGATGCTTTCAATATGCGAGTGAGTTTCAACGAAGTGTGATCTTTATGATGAAAAGTCACATGAGAGCAGCTTCTTTAGTTCACATTTCGTTGCATTGAAAAAAGGGGTTCTTTGTAACCCCCAAAACACGTGTCTAATCCCAAAACACGTACTAATCTGAAAATGTTGTGCCTTAAAACATTGACAATTTCGTAACTTACTTTACTTTTCAAGCACAAAGGTATTTGCAACACACCGCCAACTCGGCCCATCCATGGACTGCAGTTTCGCGCTTTTTATGCACTCATCAGCATGAATAGAAAAGTAACCGAGTTGGAGGCAAAACTTTTCTTATAGAGCATAGAGAGCCAAAACAAGTGCGGTCGCTCACTAGCGCTCTAATTTCACTTGCTAACTGTTTTTTTTTTTTTTTTTCTTTTTGGGCTCTCTTTTGCTCTATAAGGGCCCTGCTCCACATCAGCGTAAAACGCGACCGAAACTGAAGGCAGAAACCGAAAATCCGGGTACTTTCCATAGGAACACCATTGAATCCATTTTACGCTTCTGCCTAATTTTTCTGCTTTACGTCGATGTAGAGCATGGCCCTAAGAGGATTTTTGCTTCAACTCGGTTACTTTCCTATTCCATGCTGATGAGTGCATAAAAAGTACGAAACTGCAGTCCATGGGTGAAAATAACCGAGTTGGCGGTGTATTGCATGTTCCTGCCTTAGCCCTCGCTTAGGGGCGGTTATTCACTGCTTTATACAAAGGTATTTATTCAATTTTTTTCAATATACATTGGCTAAGCGTTCAGTTTTAGAGACAGTCTCACCATAGTATTTCATTCATTATCTTAAAAAAACGTTCTGTTGCATTCCAGGTGATCCGGGTACACCAGGGCTCCAGGGAGAGCGAGGATTCATGGGCCTGCCCGGGATGCACGGACCCACCGGACCCCAGGGACCGAAAGGCAAGTGTCGAATCACGTCGCAGAATAACGGAGTCCGTGAATAGTTCATGGCTTGCTGCTTTTGTTTCCATCTCTGATTCTTCAGATCAAGCGTGACTTTATTTTTACTTCTTAGAGTCTGAAAATCCAGTTCGGAGAGGGGAAAAAAAAGGAGGGGATTTCATTTTAAATGTTCGAAAGAGCGGAAGAGGATTCCGCTTCACGTGATAGGGGCTTAGTTTGGAATGGCAATGCTCCGGTGTCTCGTTGCCGATTCTGGAATATTCGAGCTTTGAAAGTTCGATTTGCGAATGTGGTAGTGTTAAGAAGAGTGGGGTGAGAGTTCGAGTGTTGTGTGCGAAAAGCTTTATAAATGCGTTTCTGTTTGAATGAAACGTTTTACTTTTGCGTAGAAGATTAAAAATCAAAAATAATTTAACATTAGGTTAGCCAAAGTGAAGTTATCACAATAATGCAATCATTAACATCACTAGTTTGTTTGTGTTCTCGTCTTTCCATATAGGCTAACTTTCCTTAATTCCAATAGAGTTTCGAGCAAACTAAAGTTTAGTAAAAATATCTGCAAAAATATCAAAACTGTATTAGTTTTAACTTTAAAAGCAAGATTTGTCTTCAATAGGGTTCTTTGTTTCTTACTTCTTTTGATGAATCATCTTTTATCAAAAGTTACATTATACTTATTTTAGAGTAGTTTGAAACGACTCACACCGCTGCTTCTGCAATTCCGATGTATTTGTTGAAAGGAAACCAAAAATATGCAACGATTGTAATATGTTCAACAGATGTTCTGGCTATAGGCAACACCTCCTAAATATTAAATGCCTACTGGTTTTTAGCACAGAGCAAAATTTCTCCCTTGGTTCACGACGCACTGCCATCTATACTGCCGTGCTAAGCGCAAAAGTGGTATCTGCAGTCGAGGTCAAACTGAGAAAGCACTATTTAAAGTTTTGCGCCACCATGTATTTGATTCAGATGAAACTTTTTCAGATTTTTTTAAAAAATATTTCCCGTTATCAAATGACTATATAATTTTGTATTTAGGTAAAATACGTCATAAAGAGCGACCTGGTTCCGATAACTCAATTTTGTTAAAAAGTGCAGATACGACTTTTGTGTCTAGCACGGCAGTATAGGAGTTCTTCGAGACAGAGAAATTAACGATTGGTTGATTTCTAAATTTAAATTTAAAAATTAACCAATAAACAACTTAATTCGAATATTGTTTGGATTTATCATCATTACAATGGCATCATCGGATTTCCGCATGGTGGGGTTCAGTGTGGAACAAATGGTTCTCGTATTGATGCAAATGTAGTAGGCATTTAGTATTTAGGAATCGTTGCTATTGATGCAAGCAGCGCGGTGGAAACTGACATTCGTCATTATCGTTATTATTAGAACAGCCATTCATTTTTGTTTTACAATTTTTCAGTTATCGCAGTGGCTTTTTTTTTCCGTTTTTTTGCGCAATCGAGACACTTAAATCTTTAGCCATTAACACTTTGACTGCCAAGCCGAAATTGCAAATGTTCACCACGGGGCCAAACTTTTTTTTTGTGTAATTTGTATTTTTTTCAACATAAAACTATATATAAAAACAATATTTTTCAATCTGACTCATTTTGTAACACATGATGAGATTTTCATTCTGGTTACCAAAAATGATAGCCAAAGCACACCACGAAAGTTAGTGTAAATTCTTCCATGCGTGGCCATGGCTATCTTATTTGATAGCCAGCTAAATTCGTCATTTATCAATAAACTTTGTTTTTTATTATTTTATTTATATGATTTTATTTCTATTATTTTGTTTAGGTTAGAATTATTTGAATTTTTAATACAATGAGCAAGAGAAAGTTAACTTCTGAAGAAATTGAAGCTGCGGCTATGAGATGCTATGATTCATGGGATGATGAAGACTTTGATTTATTTGATTCTGACGCGGATGTTTTATATATATTTATCACACACTCTCTCTCTCTCTATTTATATATATTCCCTTTTTTGTTGCATGTTTCAAATATTTAATTTTTCATAAAACTTAGCTCAGAAAATCGTCACATATACCAATTTGCGCAAACCACGTATACCTAACACATCTTAGGGAGCCCAACAATCAAACTCCAATACGATTTTCATGTAACTAATAACATCTTTGATAGCCATGGCCTGAAGTGTTGAAACACAATGGCTATCATATCGGATAGCCAGTGAATCAACGGAAATATCACTGGATATCACATGTGATAGCCATGGCAGTCAAAGTGTTAAAAAGGATTCCACACCCATGTTTGACTCAAATAGTGAAATTTTGACTTACACTATCATTACTCTACCATATGCACAACTTTAACACCAGAGATACAATCGGGTAAAATGAAATGCAGTTTCAGCAAAAATAAAAAAAAAAAGTGAAGAAATCTAAAAGTTTTTCCTGGTATCAATTACCGGACGTGTATGAGAATATTTTCCGAAGGATGGACGACTTGGAGAACCTATGGCCATTATATAAGGGGGAAGATTCATTAGACAGTTTGGTGCCAAAGTTGTACACGTGATAACGTTAGTACGTGTACAAAAACCACACTGCAGAAGACTTGTATTCAAGTTTTAAAATGTGTTGCTTGATTGAGGCTTGATTATATTATTCCATAAGTGGAGAAGATTTCATTCCTTCCGATAACAGTCAAGCGAGGAATGAAGAGGAAGTACACCACAGGAAACATTTCCCAATAAGCTGTTAGTTGTTATCTTTCTGTATATACCTTCAGTGACTCAACATATCATCAGTTTTTTTTCCACAATGTAGCATACCAAGGACTGAAATAACGTGTTTATAAATATTTGAAACAAGGCTGGATTCAATGCTTGGAACCAAAATGTCGGATAGGTTAGCCTTTCTTATCAAGGGGTTCCCACACCATAACCTACACTATCAAATGACTTAACTCCACTAGATTTTTTTTTTTTAATTCAGTTAAAAACATGATTTATGAAATGCCGCTATTTGATATACTCGGTTTGAAGGAAAAGCAACAATTCGTAATCCACACCGGATAAGTTGGAGGGAAATCAAGTACAGGCTCGACAGGCTTCGTTCTACTAACGAAGTTTGCATACAGCTGCTTTAAAAATACAGTAACTGCCACTTATGAAATCATTGGATTATAAAATACTGTTTAAAGAAAACTTTTCATATTGACTTTTTGTTTTGCAGCTAATCGTGCTTCATTTCCCCTGTTAACACGTTTACTCTTAATAAGGAGTAGAATGGCAAGGATTTTTCTCACACGCGTGGTACACGACATTTCTTGGTATATGTACAATTTCCAAGGGTAGAAGTGGGCATTCCCTATATTTTGCAGCGGTTCTCAAACTGTTTGGCACAAAATTAAAATCATAAAATATCACATTACAACTGTTCTGTGAAAAACATTTGCAATAATTAAGCCTTTATGAATGGGTGTATGTGTTCAGCTATTTAGCTAAAGGATTGAGTGAAATGGAATTTGAAATAAAATATAATTCAATGAAATTAATGAGAATTCATTGCTAAAAAATGTTTAAAAATGTAGATAGTTTAAGTAATTCGAATGTTTAATTAATGTCGACATATAACTTTAAAATAAAAATACTGAGAATACAAAATTATTCATATTGTTTTATGAAGAAAGAAAGGACCTCTCCCCTTCCAACCTTGCACCTCCCATCTTTCCCCACGAGGGATAAAAATTATTATCGAAAACTAGGTAGCTAATAATAAAAATTTGAGATCTGCTAATCTAATGTATTAAACTCATATTCTAGAAGTGTAGAGAGCTTATTGGCCGTGATTAAACAGGAAACCAAAATGCCTATTATACTGAACAATACAAACTTCTCGATTTGCAGTCGTTCTTAAAAAAAACATTTTAATTATATTTTTGAGGTGAAAGAACTAAACTATAGATTTTACCGATTCCTTGTACAATATACCAGCAATAAAAGAAATACACATATTCAATTTAATTGCACTTATTGTCCGTTTTTCACTATTGCATTTATATGATTAAAAGCATCATCGATCCCAATGTCACCTGCGTTGTTTCCTAGCCCTTCGGTTAAATCTTTCGTTCTTTACTTTTCTCTCTCTCTCTCTCTCTCTCTCTCTCTCTTACTTCCTCCCATTTATTACGAGAATTTCAGTTGTTGATTTCATTACCTATTGTTATGATAATAATTTTTTTCATTACTTCAATTCGACGATTTTATGATGCATGTCTGAGATCCAAATGCAATTTCTTTCTTTATAAAACACATTTATCTTTTATATGCTCTTTCTTTTGATTGATGGATTTTATTTTTATCATTATTTTCAAAATTATTTTCCTTTTAATATTAATCATTTTAATGTATCTTGCTTTTTTTAAATGTTCTTTAAGTCATTAAATGTTTTTCCAAAAATGCTTTTTTTTTTCTAAACAAGGTGAAAAGGGTGATCGTGGAGACAGAGGACCAGAAGGCGTCGGTATAGAAGGACCAATGGGACTGCGGGGACAGCCAGGTATTAATGATCTTATTAACAGGTTCATGTATTCTAATTTTAATTTCAGGTGATGCATTATTAATGCGAAACAAAAACTGTTGGAATAAACATTTCAGAGAAAAAAATCTTGTGTTTCTTATAGACGGGGAAGTGCTTTAAAATGTTTTATTCGTGGTTAGTTTTTAAAAAAGTATAATTCATGAGTAAAATATATCGAAAGGGTACCGAAAGGTTTTCATTGCTCATTAGATTAGAGCAAGCATCACTTCTGCAGTAAAGACAGTTTTTTACCAGATGTAATAAGTTATTTTTTTTTACTCAGAGCATGGCTAATATTAGGAAACTTCAACGAAATAGTTATCTGAAGTGAAGCACTTATTCCTTGAGAAAACCAACAAAAAATGTATTGAACGAACCAAAACATTCTTTAACGTCTCCTAGAAAAACAAATCTTAAAAGTTATTAAAATAAGCCAAACTATTAAAACATAATGTCAATGTGTTATATAGGCTAGTCAAAATATAAATTAAATGCAAAAAATAATGGAGACGCAAGTACAGTAGACATCTATTTATCCGAACTCTAACTATCCGACTCGATTATTATCCAAATCGCTTTTAAAACTTAACCCATTAATGCCTGACATTTTTTTTTTCAAAGATATTTTGTTCACTGGTTACAAACAGTGTTTAATGGACAGGAAAAAAAATATATTATGTAAAAAGTAATTTTTTTATTAAGGAAAGAAAAATCGTCCCTTCAAAGTTTCGATAGACCCCAGAGGGTACATACTTTTTTTACTAAAAATTTTTTCCGCCTACGATATAATATGTAAAAAGACATTTTATAAGAAAAAATAAAATCAGCAATTAACATAAACTGGGAAGCTGGGAATAACTTTGAAAACTTAGCTTTTTTTTCTTGAGATTGTGAACGATGTCATTTTTGATAAAGATCATATTAAAACTGCTACAAAACACACTTTACAATGGTTATGTGCTGCAATCTGTTAATAACGAATTTATACAATACCAAGGTACTAATTGAACACTATTATTTGGTTGAAATGTTCATTTTGGGGAAATTCAGACCCTTTTTTAGACCGTCCCTAAAAGGGAACGCTAGGCATTAATGGGTTAAGAAAAACAAAAAAAACAAAACGTACTATAACTACGATTCGCAAAATAATCATTCTGTTTGACGCTCTGTTACTTCCTTCGCGAAACCAGTCTAAAAAGTACCTTTACCCAAGATATTCAGCAAGCATTGATTTTCATTTAAAGTGCTAGAAAACACACTGCTTGAAAATTGCGATGGGACAGTTACGTTTTTCGGAATAAATAAGAATAGACAACGATTGAGAAAAATGAACTGAGTGCATATTGAAGAAGGGACACTGTGCATTTATCGCCACATCGAAGAACCAGGCCCGTCGAGAGGGGGGGGGGGCAAGTCTATGCATTGCACAGGGGCCCGTGAGACGTCAGGGGGCCCGCGAAGCGGGCCTAAAAAGTTAATATCAAACAAAAATTTTTTTTTTTTTTTTTTTTTTTAATGGGTTAGCCATTTAGGGTCTAAAACTACTTGCAAATGTTCAACGCTCCACATTAAAAATGAGAAATTTCATTAGTTCCTTTTCTCAGCCCCTAATTGTCGGCACATCTCATATGAATTAGAGCTTCTTTTTAAAAAGGGCGAAATACGTACTCTTTTCCCTGGCTTTTCGACTTTTCTTGGAACTGGGCTTGAAAAGTTTTGACCTTGGTGTGTGTGACCTTGCAGGCCTGGACTGACCAGGGCGGTTTGTGGGCCATTTGCGAAGGGCCCCTGTGCAGGAAGGGCCCCCAAATGAGAGAGATTGAAAAAAAAATCGTGGCTTTTTTTTTTTTTTTTGGTTTGCAGATTTTGATTTTTTTTATCTTTTCTTTCTTTTTCTATTGATTGACTTCATTATACTTTTTCCCAAAATGCTTCACATCAATATTGCTTATTTCACATTTGTAGCATCCAGTACTTGAATAAAGCAAGGTGGGGCCCCGGAGAAACATTACTTTTAGGGCCCCTAACCCAGGGTTTCCATCTCAATAAAATTGACTCGTGAACGTAGTGTTTCATTGATTTCCATTCTCTATTATAAGTATGTGACTGATTTATCCGTTCTTCTTTGGGAGAGGGGAGCTTATTTAGTGTCAGGGCCCCCACATCAATCCGTGAACCCCAGGACAAGATATTGTAATGGGCCCTCTTGTCCCTACAATCAGACCCGGACTGGCCAGGTTGGGAAGTCGGCGATCGCCGAGAGCCCCTGAGCAGTGAAGGGCCCCCGAACGAGTACAAAAAAAAAATGTGCGGCTGGTCCAATGGTCATAAGGTTCAAGGAACATAAGGTCCGACAGGCAGACAAGGAGAAAGAGATATTGTGGCGTTTTCTTTTTTTTTTTTTCATTTGATTTTTTTGTGGGCTCCCCCCCCCCCCTCTCCTACAATTAGTTTTTCCATCTCCCTGAAATACACTCGTAAAATTTGTATTTCAGTGAACTCTATTATAGGCATATGATTTATCTGTTTATTTCTTTCTCATTGGAGGAGAGGGTATTACGTGGTATCAGGGGTCCCCGCACATCAATCAGTGAATTCATGGGCCCCGAGCCAGATATTATAACGGGGCCCTCCAACACCCCCCCCCCTTTCCCCATCAAATAATTGATGTTTGGACAGATATTTGGAATTTTGAAAAATTATTATTTCGCTTTATTCTAAATTTTTAATCATTTCGTCTAATGGCACAATACGGGGCCTTAAGTGGATGGCAAGAAGGCCGCATCCAGAGGAGAGCCACCCCCCCACCCCACCCCCGTGCAAACGCAAAGTTTCTATTTTGTAAAGCAAAGTAGGAAAACAATTTATTTCTTTTTCAACTTTCTAATATAAAAAAAAAAAAAAACTTTATTTTGTAACTGTTATAAACAAGTGCAAATTTGAAGAACCACTGAAAAACTTTGCAATTCAAAATCTCAGCTGCAAAACATATTTCAACACTTATATGCATTTCCAGCTAGCTCCCTTTCCCACAGGGCCGGTCATACTGCCGTGCTAAGCACAAAAGTCGTATCTGCACTTTTTGTCAAAATTGAGATACGATCACCCGATGGCTCCTAGTCACATATTTATCCAAAATACAATGTTATATGATCATTTGTCCATGGGAAATATTTTTAAAAAATATTTGAAAAAGTTATATCAAAAGTTAATCAAATACATTGAGGCTCAAATCTTTAAACGGCAATTTCTCATTTTGAAGTCGTCTGCAGATACGACTTTTGCGCTTAGCACGGCAGCATAGGGACAAGCGACACAGTCTGTCGCTTTGGGCGTATAGCCGAGGAAGGCACCGCGTACAGCAAGGAAACATAAATTAAAAAATAATAAATAAATAAAATGAAATGGGGAAAAACTGAACTGTCTTTTTTGTTTTATTATCTTAAAAAGAGCTCTGAAAACAGTTGGGAACAAAAATGGGCAACTTATGGGAGAACTACAAAAAAGAAGAAAAAAATGAACGTTAGCTGGACCCCATTCATTAAGAGCTAATAATCTCCTCCAGGTGCGACGGTCTGCAGCGAAAAACGTACTCAAACCTTAGACCATTCAAACAGGCCACCCCATTTGACAAAAGACGAGTACATTCAACACACAATTTATTAGGTTCTTTGTCGGTTCCTCCCTTAGATCATTTAGACTGTTCTATATGGTTTAAGGTTCCTCCGATAATTCTTTTCGTCCTTATATTATCTTTTTCTTTTTTTTTTTTTTTTTTTCGCCCGTAGGTTGATTATCTCCGACAACACAAAATTCACTCCACAAGCATTTAGAAAATGTCCTCCATGTGACAATCGTAGTCGAATTTCTCTGAGAAACAGATAACGTTGAAGACTCAATCCGCTATCGTTATGTTAATGGGTTTGTTCCCTCAAACCAAAAAGGGGATGTCTATCATAAAACATGTTCCATTCACCAGAAAGGAGCAATTTGAATCTATTTCCTGTTCAGAGTTTAGTTTCGGTGTACATCAATGGTTAGAATAATAGGGATTTGCCCTTTGCGGTGAACTCTAGCTGAAAGCTAATCCATGGGCCCATGGGGAATTTGTGTGTGGTCTGAACCTTATGATGCCTTGTCATTTCTGTCCAGCGTTTGTGGATTCTCACATCTGGTCTTCAGTAGAAACTGCGTAGCGAAATGGTCGGATTAAAAAATGACAAAAATTCACAAAATGCACGAAGGAAGGATGAACCAATTTAATCCGTTAATTAGCTTTTTCGTCATTGCCTGATAAGCAGGTTAGAGTACGAGACAAACAACAATGTAAGTACCAATTTATGTTTTAAAAATACAGACTGGATTCTTTTTGAGCCCAATGAAGATTTAATTTCCATCATTAAATACATTTTTCTGAATGCTATGCTTTTATTTAAATTTCAAAAGCACAATTTTCAATCATGGATCATTCACCCTTTTCTTTAGCAGAAGAAACTTGAGAACGTGTCTTTTTTTTTTTTTTTTGAAAAATATACGGTTTAGAAATATGGATCAGAAGTTAAAAGCAAAAATTTGCATTATATCATATATTTGAATCGTATTAATATTTTAGGAGTATTTTTTGTCATTGCTTCTTTAATTATTTTTGTTCAGTTCTAAAATGTTCATAAATTACATTACTTGATCTTGTTTAAGTTGCAGCTTTTAGAGTTGATTGAAGTTTCATTTTAAAAGTTATAATATAAGGATCAAAACAGTCCTTACCCTTACGTGTGTATATTCTGCTTTATCAAAATTGGCAATTTCAAATTTATTGGCAATTTATTTCTGCCGAATAATGCTAAAACTAAGGCCTCTGAGGGGTATTTTTATATTCCCTCCCCATTGTTGTACTTCAGCTCCCTATCGTGACGTTTCTTTACTTTAGTAATTCAATTTAATTTCAAAAAATGAATAAATAAATAAATAAGTTAACGGTTGCAAAGCTCAATGAATTAAAATATATTTTGACATGCATTTTTCTTCGTGTGTGTTTGGAAACAGTTGTATAAACTTCACTATTCTTATGGGGCAAATATGTCCTGGCGACCGAACTGACAAGGGTCCGCTCTCCTTGGCTCTCCGTTACCGTGCTACGGGCAAGAAAGATAGAGGATAGAGGAGTTGGCTAACAGGAAAAGAAAAAACATTGATTCCTCAAGTTTTCCAGAAAATTATTAAAAAATAGATTTCAATAAATTTTTTTCAAAGTATTACGTAGAAATGTCAGAGGTACTCCGATAGGAAATCACTAGGAGTTTCCAAAAAAATCTCAAATTTTACCTGACGATTCGGCAAATGTTTGAGTATTGCAATCTTGCAATTAAAAAAAAAAAAAAAGATGCCTTATGTTATTTTTATGGGATGTAGGGATGTGTGCATGCTTGTATTTTATCATTTGGTTAAATTCGAAACTTTATTTGCTAAATTGAGGATCCCCTCCCCCCTAAAAATACTTTTTTTGCCGTCTGTGACCGGTTAGAACGAGTGACCTCTTAGTATTGAGCAGAGAGATTAAAGGAATTGGTAGAACACTTATTTCATGTACAACTTTTATGGGACAATTTGAGGTCCTTATATCATTGGTATTAATTGCGAATATTAAATATATATATTACCAACAAAACTCGTAAAATATTGAATTTTGATTAAATGATCATGTATTATTTTTCAAATGTATTTTTTGGGACAACTACAAAACTTCTTCAATAATTCATCAAATTTCAAAAGTAAGGAATAATTCGAAAGATTTTTTTCTGCCGTTTTCTGCAAAAAACAAAGAGACAATTCATGTTTTGGTTGTTTTTTGTAATCATTTTTTCACTACAATTTTAATTTATTTCGTTGTTTACTCTATTTTTTGCATTAACTATGTTTTTATAATGTTAATGAATTCGTTTTGCATGACTATTTTTCCCCCTTTGCCTTTTTACTCTTTTTTTTTGTTTTGGAAAGAGCTCTTCCTATCAAGGGTCAAAGGAAGTATTCTTAACCATTAGATCACTTTAAATTGTTAGTTTTACTCCAAAAATTACTTTGAATTATGCCACATTTCAGCAATTTTTCAGATATAGTATTTTTTTCTCTATTGCTCTTATTCCTAGTCAATTAATGTCAACGATTTGTCAAACCACAAACCATCTTAATTTTGACCGAATGTATAACTTTTCGAGGGTCTTTGTTTGCCTCTTTTTTTCTCATATTTTTTCCGTCTAATTACTTCATATAAGGCTTCAAACTGCCGAATTTTGTATATATTTTTCAAAATTTCTCCCGGGGGACAATCCCCCGGACCCCCTGGAATTGGGACTAGTCTATTCTACACCCTACTTAAAAAGAGGTTATTGCATCATTCTAATACTCATCCCGTTATTAGGCCAATTTCAAAAAAAAAAAAAAAGAAAGAAACAGCAGGATCATTAAAAAACGAGAAAAAGCACGGGGGCTGTTATCATTAATCAGCGAAAAAGATACACAAAATTTTTTCAAAAATGTTGAATGAAATTATATCTACAATTCATCTGAAAATTAAGAGCAAATTTTTCTCTTATGAAAAATCTACGGAGGGGGGGGGGCAGAAGCAAAGGCTCCGCCTGCACTCCTAAAATTCAAGGCGTGTTGCAGCTGCGGCCCTAAAAGTTGAAAACTTTAAAAAAAAGTATCGCAAATTGTTTCTTTCTTTTCTTTTATTACAGAAACTTTCAGTTAAACATATGAAATTTTAGTTACATCCTTTGAGAAAATTTACACCATTTATGTGAAAATAATAGTAGGAAGTTTAAGTAAAATTTTGGGGGAGGGGGGGGCACAAAAAGTTGCATAGGGGCCCATGAAACCTGTCGACGGCCCTGCGAAGAACTAATCTGTAATGCATTATTAGGAGTTCTGCAATTAAATTTTTTTTTAAAAAATGAAAAAAACTTATTATTTTAAGAAAGGCTTTTTAAAATAATATAAAGTGAGCTATAAGGGCCCTACTCCACATTGACGTAAAGCAGAAAAATAAAGCAGAAACGTAAAATGGAGTAATTGGTGTTTCTATGGAAAGTACCCGGATTTTCGGTTTCTGCCTTCGGTTTCGGTCGCGTTTTACGCTGATGTGGAGCAGGGCCCTAAGACAGAACACGACTGTAGCTAACGTCAGTAGTGTAACTGCAATAGTTGGCGTAACAGGAAGTCATATGAATCAATAAAGATTATTTTACTTCAAATCTTACAGAAACAAAATAATTTCTCAGATTGTCTTTAAATAAAATTCCACTAAGATTTTTATCTACCTAATATACCTTTTCAAGACACATCATTAAGGGTGAAATGGGTTTCGCGGTAAATCGCTTGTATAAATTATTTCAGTTGCTTCAACTCTATCGACTCATAAAGGTAGAAGACTGATGGTCTAACACGACGTAAAAAAATCCAATGGAACTGATAGTTTGATTACCAGAACCACTTACTAACCGATCATTCAATTACGTCCATCACTATTTTCAGGGACATTTTGGAAAAACGTAGATTTTATCTCCTGATTTCGATGCGAGTGCATATATCGTCGGCACCATGCTAAAATAACGATTGTGAAAAATCGCGTTTTTCAAGTTCGATGGTTTCCCGTGGTAGTAAAAAAAGACTACCTTCTGGTAAAATGATGAATCTGTTAGATGGTCGTAAGTCAATGTCATTTTTAATTATTCACAGCTTTGCCCGATTAAGTTATGCTATATGTACGAATATGATATTCAACAGTTTACACAGTTAAACAAATAAAAAATGTATATTTTTAAGGATTTATTGCCTTATCTTGCGTTCAATAAAAGTTTTTCTTAGTAAAACAAAACATTTTTTTTATCTTTTCATCCATTAATACTAATTTTATTGCAATTTTGTATCCTAGATGTAAAGTATCGAAAATGAATGTCGTGAAACTTCATTGCAAACTATCGAATATTCTCTAAAATTTCACATTCGATACTCTACCTTCAATTCAGTGACTTTCGGCCAAAAATGTCCATTTTGGTAAAGTAGCGAATATTTTTAAACAATTATTATTGATAATTCTATAAATAATTATAATTAAAATGACACCTTCGAACGATAGTTTTACGCTTAAAGATATCTATAAAAAGTTAAAAATTGAAAAGAACCAAACGCGTCATGTGGGAAAAAGTTATATTCAGTATCCTGGCTATCCTGAAAAGTGCCAATTTTTTACATTCGTAATTTTAGCATGGTGTCGACGATTATCACTGATATAAACTAGTTCGCAATTTTTGTCAGAACAGAAGACAAAGCATTTGAAATTTATTGAGGCCTGTTTGAATTAAATTGAAGGGGAAGTGCGTTCAAATTAAAACACGATACATCTCATAATAATTTCAAGAATAACATTAAATCTCTGAATTTAAGAAAATAAAAAAGTGAAAAGAAAACCGAGCACTTGATTCTGGAAAGAATGATATCCTGCATTTCTTACAGTTCTCATGAAGGTATTGCAACATCGCTCCAAACTTTCTTTGCAACTACATTTTTGAAGACTTTTCTGATTACTTCGCAAGCTTGATTAAAGAGATATAGCAAGTGATTGAAGAGAAATAATGTCTCACCCAGCTCAGAAATACATTACTTCTATATCCCTCCTTTTTTCCATTATTATCATAAGGTGAAACTTACCCCAATGAAGCTAATTATGTAATTTTCTCATGCTACCTTTTGCACTATTTTTAATTTACACATTTACGCATGTATTAGTCGTAGTTTGCTTAGATTCTGGCTGTCTAGAATCTCCATTTCCAGCTTCTCTTTAAGTAATTCGTTTAAATTGCGACCCCTATATTCACTTACATTTACGACCAGTTTCCAGAGATTAATTTTAACACGCACTAAAAGCTTTTTCATACTAAATATTCTGAAATAGATTCTTTGTAAGATTCGTGAAGTTCTACGTTATATTAAAAATTTAATAATTCATGAGCATTCTAAACGATATGGACGTTTATAATTTGATTCTCATGGCTTTTTACTCCACTGTTTTCATGATGATACCTCCAGCACAATACTTTCATTTTGTGCTCTATGAAAGAAGGCAATAAACGCTGATTAAATTTATATTTAGTTTTACTTTGACTTGAGCTCAAAATGTCGAATTATGTGCTTTCACGCTTTTTCAAATCGATATCTTGTCCTTTACCCGTAGAAATTTTTACCGTATCTGGTGGAAATTTATTTCCAGGATCTGATTTTTCTTTTCATGGGTTCATTTATTTATTAAAAATAAAAAGCATTTTTATAGCGCAGACAGAATATATAATTCCGAAAAGTGTAACGCCTTTAGTCAATATTCCTGGAATAAGCAGTGTTAACATTTCCAGCGAAGTAAACTCTTTGAAAGAATACCGAAGTAAACTCTTCGGTCAATAAAGTTTCGGCAAATTTTGCACTCAAAGAAATAACCTGGATTTTCAGTTTCTTAAAAAGTGATAGAGAAATAAGGAGGAGTCGCCTTTCACCATGTGCATTAAGTGAAAAGATGGTAGATTGCAAAAGATGATGATCGAATACCAAGATTTTTCCTCATTGATGTTGGTTTGCTGCAATCTGCAATCATGGTGCAAAAGAACTTTCGGTGCGAATCACGAACGTAATAGCCAGATGGTTGACTCTTAACCCCATAAAAAATATTTTATGTTTTCAAAAAACTGGTTAAAAAAATCATTTTTTTAAATTAAATAGAAATGAGTAGACATGCACAGTGTAATTTTTTGCAATTCCAGTTGAATAAGGGCAAATAGGGGAGGGGAGGTGATAAGTTAGTCTTCAAAAATTATTATTTAAACGAAGCGTAAAAGTTTTCATTGCTTTTTAGCCTACTTTCCCGTTAAAAATAAAAGAAAGAGGAAAAAAGTATTAAAAGTAGCTTAATGCATCTAAAAAATATCGCCAAGTCCAAAAAAATATCGCCAAGTTAAAAAAATATCGCTAAGTCCAGAAAATATCGCCAATGTAAAAAAATAAAAAGGTAAAATGAATATCGAAAAATTAAAAATTTGAAAGTAGGGTATTGAGATGGGGAATTTGTGTGTCAGTCGGTCGGTCTGTCTGTCCCCCCCCCCCCCCTAATAACTTTTGAATGAACAATCCGATTTGGACAAACTTTTTTTTGTTGGAAAGATCTCCGCGAGTACAGCTCATTCCCATACTTAATTTTTCGATTTGAACAATTTTTGGTTAAATTTTGAACCGTTCAAACAACCTGTCCCGCGATGCTAACTTTTGATTGAACAATCCGATTTGAAGAAACTTTTTTTTGTTCGAAAGATCTTGTCAAGGATACTTCATTCCCATATTTACATTTCCGATTTGAACAATTTTTCGTTCAACATTGAACCGCTCAAGCAAGCTGTCACTCCTAATAACTTTTGAGTGAGCAGTCCGATTTAAATATACTTTTTTTTTTTTGTTCGAAGAATCTCAGCAAGGATATTTCATTACCGTATTTAAATTTTCAATTTGAACATTTTTTCGTTCAACATTGAACCGTTCAAGCAACCTTTCCCCACCTAATAACTTCTGAGTGAACCATCCGAATGGAATAAACTTTTTTTTGTTTGAAAGATCTCGGAGAGGCTCATTCCCACATTTCGCTTTTTGATTTGAACCATTTTTCATTCAATATTGAACCGTTCAGAAAAAAAAAATTAACATTAGCGCCTACGGGGAATTTAAGTTGAATGTTGATCCTGAACTTAAAAGTCGGATTTCCTTCAAACTAACTTGTTAAGAAAATGGTTTTGATAAATAATGTTTATAAAGTACTTTTCTGAATAATCTTCTGTGAGGACTCTGATTCCGACTCCGACTCCGCAAACATGGCGGAAATGCAGGCTCAGAAAAAAAAAATGACTGACTGTGCAGACGATTTTTTGTTTATTTATTCATTTGTTTTATTTTATTTATTTATTATAATTAATATTATTATTATTTTTGGCAGAAGATATTTTTTTTGTAACAAAAATATTTCTTTCACGAGGGCATTTTGTTCTTTATTTATATTTAACAACTGGCAACGGATTAAAAGTGAAATTCGAGACATTTTATCAATGGACGAGTTTTTTTTCTTTTTTTTTTCTTTCTTTGATAAAATGTGTTTTGATGTACTTTGTACTTTTAATTTTTTTTTTTTTTTTTTTTGAAAACAATTGAGGAATTTTTCTACAGAAGAACTGTAACAGTCTTTAAAAGGTGTGACAAAACTTTATTTATTTATTTATTCACTTTTTATGTGTCTATTTCATCTGATAAGAGGGGTATATTTTGCTTTTAGAAATCAGCTTTAAGTGCTAAAAAGGTATGTTTGACATAATTTTTAGTCTCAGATAATCAAGAGAATAATGATCAGATGCTAGAATGCCGATGTCGATGCGCGGGAAAGTAGGCTCGTTTAGTTCTTGACATTAACTTCTTGTTTATTTCTCATTTCAAAACCTTAAAATAAAATTAAATCAAATGATTATACTTACAAGCAAAAGATTTGCAAAAAATTCCATTTGGCAAATAAAATTTATAAATTACTACTTCCGTACCAAAGAACAGGCCCGTCATTTCAAGTTTTTCCGGGGGGGGGGGCAATTGACCCCCTGACTCCCCTAAATGACGGGCCTGCCAAAGAAATACTTTAAAGAAGAAAACGTGGTTTTCACAAAAAAAAAAAAAAATGCTACATACTTGTTCTTTCTGTGGTATAATCATTCAATAGTAATATAGCCTCAGGCCCGTCATTTAGGGGGGCAGGGGGGTCAATTGCCCCCCCCCCTGGCTTTGAGAAATCAATGTATTTGCATATAAGTGGGCCTGGTTTTTCATGTTTTCCGGTGAAATTACATTGTGTTTGGACCTTTTGCCCCCCCCCCTGGACAAACGTGAAATGACGGCCCTGTATAGCCTATCTATTTTGAACGGTGCTCAACACTTGTACTGGAAAGAAAATAAGATACAAGAATGCCAGTGTCAGACACGGGCACGTGCAAATTTACCAGTAAAATTTGCCCGAATAGAAGGACCGCATACATCTTAACCCGTCGAGTAGCACAGATACATTCAGATTTAGTTTTTACTTTAGTTTGAGTTGTGACAGTGGACCCAGAGGACACTGAAGTACTTCCCCTTCATTCTCAAGTTGAAATTGTGGTTGTATGTTAGAAATAATGGTAGTTTGCAGCTAAGGTTCCCCACAAAAAATTGCCACTACTTTCGTGGCGTTGAAAAGACGAAAACCGAAGAAGTCACGTTTAGCTATACTTGGAAACAAACGTTCTTTATTTTTTTTATAGGACCTCCTGGACCGCCTGGTGTAGGATTGCCTGGAAGGCCGGGAGAAAGAGGCCCAGCAGGAAAACAAGGTATTGCTGGCATTAGAGGGTCTCCAGGACCTCAAGGAGCTCCTGGATATTGTGAGCTTTGCAGTTATCAAGGAGCAGATATTATGAACGTTTTGAATGCAAGGGGGCCACCGTCACAAGAAAAAGGACCCACGAACTAAACAACAGGACAGCAGATTTCAAAAAGCAGTGTTTCCAGAAACAGAACTGCAAGTCGTGTAGCACAGCAATGCTTCCATGAAAACTATCGGAAATCTAACGCGATATATCAAGACAAAATTGTTAATCGAAAGTTGTGGTGTTGCTAAAGTGAACTTTGTGTGTTTACAGAAGGAAATCTTTTGAAGATTTTGAGTATTCCTTTTATTGAAAGAATTTGCTGCAGCAGGCTTGTAAAATGACAATTTACAAAGGACAAGCCGATAAAGTTATAAATTCTGCTACTTTTTAATAATTAATAAGAATATTGGCAAGAGCTTACTTCATAAATAATGGTATTTTGTTTGAAAGTTTTCTTAACTTATGAATTATAATGGAAAACTTGGGCTTATGCTAGTTAAAAATGAAATTCAACGTGCTCGTTGCCGAAAAAACAATTAATCCAATTAAAAACATTTTTTAACGCATGCAGTTACTGAGAAAGTAGAAATGTTCTAGTTTCAAGTAATATTTATGTGTAGCTTACTGCTCAATAAAACATAGTATTTTTTTGCATTCTAAATATTACGGTTTCATCCTCTAAATGAGGATAAAGATTCTGTTACATCAATCATTTATGTAGCACTATTGCATCACGAGGGTTGCGACTGTAGCGTTTTTATTTTTATTTAATAATCTAAAAAATAAAACTGTTTTCATAAAGATATTTTTTAGTTACAAGAACTAATCTTAAAAATAATAACACATGTTATTGTTTCAAAAGTACAGCCTTGTGTTTTAGTGTACAAGGCTGCATTTTCTAAGAGTCAAATTATCTATGTGTGTGATAAAAATGTTGTCAAACTGTGTGTATATTAACAACTACAATTATTATTATTATTATTTAACATTGCACTCTTTTTAACCACATAAATTCTCCTTCAGAATAAAGTTCAGCATTTAAAATGTTTTTTCCTCAGGACTATGTTCAAGTACTCTCATTTATGATTTATTTACACTGTAAAATATAGATGATGTTTTTAGAGTATAATACAGCTAATTTTACAGTAATTTTACAATAATAAACTGAAATTGCTAATTTTACAGTAGTAAACTGTAAAGCGACGAGTTCCACAGTTTATTACAGTGCATTTTACAGTTTTAAACTTCAACCTCTGCTGTCAATATTATACTGTTTTTTTTACAGTATAATACAGCTAATGCTATGGTAAAATTGCTAATTTTCGAGTAATAAACTGTAAAATTGCTAGTGTTACAATAATAAACTAAAATGTCTAGTTTTACAGTTTATTATTGTACTTTTACAGTTTTAAACTCTGGAACCCCTGCTGCCAGCATTATACTGTAAATACAACATGGTTTTTTTTTGCAGCGTAGAAAATGTGAATTTATTTTAAATTTTTTAACCCTAAAGCCCATACAAAGTTATAAAATAGTAAAACTTTTAACCAACAGCAGTAAAACTTTTTTCGTACATTTATTCAAAAACTGGCAATAAAAACAGCTTAGAAACATAATTCGAAAATGCTTACATAAAATTGATAATGACAAATTAGACAAATCTGACGGAAGAGTTTAAAAGAATCACACAATGAGGACAGATTGTCCTCGCTTTCTCCGTACACCTAGCCTGCTCACTCCATAAATAAACGCTCTCACGAAAACAGAGCTATAATTACTTGCTGGAAGGATAGTAAAATTTACCGCCATTTTGGGGGGCGGGGGGAATCCTAAAGCCAACATAGAATTTTAAAATAGTAAAATTTAAACATCAACGGTAAAATAATATTCGTACATTTATTCAAAAACTGACAATAAAAACAGCTTAGAAATATAATTCGAAAATGCTTACATAAAATTGATAATGACAAATTTGACAAATCTAATGGAAGAGTTAAAAAGAATCACATAATGAGAACTGATTGCCCTCGCTTTCTCCGTACACCTAGCCTGCTCACACCATAATTAAACGCTTTCACGAAAACAGAGCCATAATTATTGCTGGAAGGATAGTAAAATGTACCGCCATTTGGGGAGGGGGGTCCGAAAGCCGATGCAGAGTTTTTCACGAAAATTTAAACAACTGCAGAATAAAATAATATTCGTACATTCATTCAAAAACTGACAATAAAAACAGCTCAGAAACATAATTTGAAACTGCTTACATAAAATTGATAATGACAAATTAGGCAAATCTGATGGAAGAGTTAAAAAGAATCACGCAATGAGGACAGATTGTCCTCGCTTTCTCCGTACACCTAGCCTGCTCACTCCATAAATAAACCGCTCTCACGAAAACAAAGCCATAATTGCTTGCTCGAAGGATAATGAAAATTACCGCCATCTTTGTTTGTACTGGGATCAAGGGCTGCCTAAATAAGAGTTTTTGAAAAACACCGAAGGTGGGGGATCAGTGTTCTATTGATTCTCCGCAGCCATCTATCACCGCGATGACACGTCATCTTGTCAAAATTCACCTAACGAGCTCTCAATAGAGCGTTATGAATTAGCAGATTAAAAGACGAGAATGATCTAGGGGGAGGTGAGGGGATCCGTCTTTCTTCGGCGTTAATGAATCGGAAAAAAGAAGACAAATCTGTCAGGTAATAAGCATCGGGAGAGGTGTTGAAAGTCTTTGAATGTTTTCTTGGCACCTTTTAATGGATGGTGTTCGACGGGGTAGGAAGCTTTTAATTGAAAGTTCTTGCAGTGAGATGTTATTTTGGTAGTAGTTGAATATTGTGGTGCAGTTTTTTATGTTTTGAAATATATTTTGTTAATACACGTTTTTTGGAGTGGAATTGAAATATGAAAATTGAAAACGGAATTAAGAAGTCTAATAAAGAATTTTTTTAATACGTAGAAAAAGAACTACGCAAACATGCCGTTGTTTTTCCTTAATTAACCCCTTTCAGGCTCATTTTATTTCGGAATTACGGACCAAAAAATGTCATTTTTTATGCTTATTTTCATACATACATATTTTTTTTAACATAATAGCATCATTCGCATGCTAAAACACTATATAGTGCTGCATCTAGTAGCAACAATAGTAAATAAAAGTTCCCGAAACTATAAAAGGGACATGTGAAATAATTCGGGAAAGACTGGTTGTGCAGTGTTAATTTTCACAATGCCCGAGCTACACTCGGGATGAGCCAGAATGGTACATTTCGCTTGCCCGAGTCCAGCTCGGGAAAAGTCGGGAAGGAGTTAAAACAAAACTAAAAACATATTAGAACACTGAAATACAACTATCAATGGACCCAGTAAAGCCGTAGCCTTATAATCCGTAAAATTTCAAGTCGATGCAAAAGCTCATAAACAAATTCTGTAACCCTTGTCTAACTAATCCAGTGATTTCTAACTTGAAAAATTACGTCTATACTTCATGCCAAGATCAATTTGTGACCGTCAGCATATTTATATTTATGTATAGCAAATAATTACTTTATAGATTTCGTTATTTGCTTTAAATACAATTAGTAATTTTTATTCAAAATTGTGCCACTTACACACAATAGCAAACATTTTTAAATATTTTTCACTAAAAAGAGTCTCTGCATCTCGTACTAGAAATTTCCAATGCATCATTTGCAAGGTTTTTACGGCCTAATTCATTTGACACCAAGTAACTCGTTTCAATATATTTCTAAGTAAATTTTAAGACATCTATTTGTTTAGAACTGATTTTGATCAGTTTTGAAATCTTTACAAGATTTTATTTTCCTTATTTTAGGATTGTATGTGACAAAATTAGAAAGATAGTTGGTAAATCCTTAACTTTCAAATTAAAAAGAAACTTTTATGTCCTTTAAAGTGGGAAAATGGTTTCTTTATGCATGTATGTTGCCCTTTAGCTATAGATGTAATTTTGACATTAGTTGTTTTTTTTTTTACAAAAAAAAAAAAAAAAAATATTTTCTGATTCAAATTTATTTTAGAGTAATCCCAGAAAATTTAGCTCGTAAATAGCTTTTCTACACGTTCCAATGAATACACATACTCATATTTGCTGCGTTCTCCCATTTTCTCAATTCTACACAATTTTACTACACTCTGTTCTATAAACTCAAGGTTTGTTATTTCTGCCATAACGCGAGGCATGTATCTTGTGTACATCTAATTTAATTAAATAGTTAATAAGAGTTTCCTATGTTTTTTTTTTCTATCCTTTTTTAAACCATACGCGTTTTTGCTCAATTTAATTTGTAACACTGCCATTTAACGAGTTGTATCTTAGCGCAAATACTGTTTAATTTAATGTTCTGTCAGCTAACATTGTGTTAAAGGATTTGCAAAAGAAAATGTTCCAGGCTGTATATATCTGTTATAGAAGTTTTATATTGTATCAGTCCTTTATATAAGATTTGTACTGATATTTCGCTAAGACGACTTTCTTACAAAAATAAAGCTTATATTTAGCATACGGAGTCATTGTTTTTTTTCTAATATGTACTGTCAATAAAATACATGAAGAAAAAATGTTGTTTTCATTGATCTTTTGTTATTTTGAACTATGGGAAAATTTTGTCGTGAGTCATATTGTAACAAGACGTTCTGACGCTAAGCTAGCCGAAAAGCTAAACAAGCCTACTTTCCCGTACATCGACATCGGCATATTAGCCATCTGATCAATATTCTTTTAATCATCCGAGACTTCAAATTATGTCAAACATACCTTTTTAGCCCCCTCACATAAAGTTGATATCTATTAACAAAGTATACCACTCTCATCTGGTGATAAACTCACGTAAAAAGTAAACAAAAGAATAAATAAAGTTGTAGCATATTTTAAACACTGCAGCTATTACAGTTCTTCCATAGAAATAACCCTTAGTTGTTTTGAAAAAAAAAATAAAAAAGAAATCACATAAACACACATTTTATCAAACAAAAAAACTCGTTCTTGAATAAAATGCCTCTAATTCTATTTCTTATATGTTGATAATAATTAAAAATAAATTAATGAATTCTCTCTTCAAATTCTCTCTTAAATGCATAATTTATGTTCAAAAAAAATCGTCTGCTAAAAAGAAAATTATAATATTAAATAAAATGAAAGAAACAAAAAATCGTCTGCACAGTTATTTCTTTTTAAGAGAAGGAGACGGTTATTTTTCCCCAGCCTGCATTTCTGCCATGTGTGCGGAGTCAGGGTTTGTTGCGTCAAAGATTCAGAGTTGGAGTTGAAAGGTCGGAGTCTTCAGTCGTAGTCGATGGGTGGAGACAGAGTCAAAGGCTCTAAAATTCTGATAGTAGGAGTCGGTCATTTTTTCCGAGCCTGCAATTCTGCAATGGCTGCGGATTCGGAGTCTGAGTCAAGAATTCGGCATCAGAGTTGGAATCAAAAAGTTGGAGTCGTCAGTCGGAGACGATAGGCGGAGTCGAAGTCGAAGGCTCTAAAATTCTAATGAAGGAGTCAGTCATTTTTCCGACCCTTCATTTCTGTTATGGAGTCGGAGTTGAGGATTCGGTGTCGGAGTCAAAAAAATTGGAGTCTTCAGTCGAAGTGAAAAGCTCTAAAATTCTAATTGTAGGACTCGGTCATTTTTTCCGAGTCTACATTTCTGCTATGGTTGCGGAGTCGGAGACGATTCGTCGCAAACGGAATCCTAAAAACAGCTTATTCAGAAAAATATTTGCCATGCATTCTTAAACAAACCTTTTTTCTAACAAAGTTAGTTTGTAAGAAATCCTCCTTCAAGTTCGGGAACTACATTGAGCTTAAATTGCCCCGTAAGCGCAAATGTTAAGTTTTTCTGAACAGTTCAAAACTGAACGAAAAGTTGTTCAAGTGAAATATTGGAATGATGTGTCTTCGCCGAGATCTTTCGAACAAAAAGAAGTTTCTTCAAACACACATCTTTCCCCATATCAAAACCCTACTTTCCAAGTTTTAATTTTCGATATTTATTTATTTATTTATTTATGTATTTTAATTGATCCTTGACTATCTTTTTTTTGGACTTCGGCATATTTTTAAGATCCATTAAGCGATTTTTTATTCTTTTTTCGTCTCTTTTTCACTTTAACGGGATAGTAGGTTAAAAAACACATTCCTAAGAAAATTGCAAATAATTGATTTGACGTCAGCGATAAATATTGCTGTTCAAAACCAACTATCTTTTGCTTCAGTTGCCCGCCAGAGGGAGCTAATTTCGATTTAGAACTTTTGACAAATTAAGAGTAACCGTAACTGTATATACGAGCCAAGTTTTGTGGTGTTTAGAATTTAGAATGCAGTTTAAGTGTAAATATATAAGTTCAGTAAATAATTTGTGCGTGCTTGTTTTTGTCTAAGAAGTTTATTGCAGCTACGCTTTAACAAGTACTCCCCAGAATGAACAAAAAGGGCATAGTAAGGTAAGCCTGTTTTAATTTTATCATTACACTATCGAAATTCTGAAGTAAGTTTTTTAACACTTGCAAATAAAGTGAACCGTAAAAAGGAGACCATAAATTCAACGAATCCAAAGCACTCGCTGAAATTGACTAGCTGAATGTTGAGTCATAAAACGATACTTTTCTTTAAAACTTTCAATTCGTAATTTTTTTTTTTTTATTTCTGAGTAATTTATTCCTTGTTCCAGTTTTTTTTTTTTTTTCAATTTACCTGTCTATCTTTTCCTAAGCAAATAGCTGCTTGTTTTACTTAATATACATTTAACTGCTACTTAAAGGTAGCAACTGCTACCTTTAAGTAGCAGTTGCTTATTCGTGTTTCTTCATGCTTTAATACCTCTTATAACGACACATTTTGCTTATTGTTTTTGTATTGATTAGTTAGTTAATTTATAGTGCAGGGTGTTTATAAATACACTAAGGAAGAAATTTAGCTTTGAAAAACTATTCATGACTTTACATAATTCCTCTTTTATATCGGTCTTAATCCTACAAATTTTGTTTCGCCATTTGTACAATATTCGTACAAGCTAAAGTCATGTAAGTACTGCTAGCGATAATAACTGAAAATGGCGTCTAAGATAGGAAAAAAATTCTAAAAGTGCTACGAGAAGAGTTTTGGGGATCAAACCCTTAGAATTTTTCGTTTTAAGGGGTTTAAACACTCTTAATACACTTAATTCTGAACAATTTATCCATACGCGAAAAAAATGTTCAAGTTATCGTACAAGAAAAATGATAACTATTCCCCAATGTCATATTATTAATGTCAACAGTAGCTGCTTGAAACTCTTTTTTCTCAGAAGCTTATTTTTCATTTTGCGTGCATGATATCTCAAAATGTCTTTGATATATTTCCATACAACTTTTTTTTTTTTTTTTGCCGATTCTGTTGTGCGATTTTAGAGTTGAGACTTAGAAAATATCTTCAAATTCTAATATTTCGTGTTAAATAATTTAAAACAAAGTAAAATTATAATTTAAAAATGTTTTTTTTTAACACAATAAAGTGTCACAACTCGAAATAGAAGTTTTGAATGCTCAAATGATTTACTTTTCAAATGCGACAAATCTGACAGTTCTCAGTATATTCGCCTTAATCTTGCATTCTTTATTTAATCTGTTTCTTCCCCTTTAAGGCTTTAAAATTAACAGTAAGTATCGAATGAAAAATTATGCCCCCGACTTACGCGAATTCAAATAATGCTCCCCTATGCTGCTCTCGGCAACGCGTAACATCGAGGCATTACTGTATTATACGTCTGAAAAATTAAAAATATGATATCACCTCTCATAACTCTCTCAAATCTCATAAAATTTTCGCCGTTGAAAGTAAGCATTGCTAAGAATATTACTGCTACTGTTGTTGTTGAAAAGCACATTAAAAAAGAAAGTTGAAAACAAGCTAAATAAATCGACTTTTTGCTATGAATCTGCCTTTTTTTTTTTTTTTTTTTTTAATGTTGTGACTAAATATCCCGCTTAAACTGAATACATCTAATACTTAAACATGTTTAACCTCCTAATGCAGTCACATACCTAGATAATATATTGCTTTCTTACAGTTTTGTGTCAAAATAAAGTAAATAAAGTTAGTTTGTGGATTTGTTTTAACACAAATAAATTGTATTAAGTTGGGACACATTACCCTCTCTGGCCAACAGTATGGTAAATAACATATAGTTTGGAGGGGCATATAACTTGTTTGGCAAAGTTAATTGCCCTTCCCCTGACATTTTAACTAAAAGTCTATATGACTGCACTCACATACAATAGACATGTTTCTTGTGTTCACTGTATAAACAGAATGTAACATATTATTGGAACATCAGTCGCTTATACAAAAGTTTTTAGAAGGACTAGTTTTATACACATATACACTAGAATATATCGACGTGGGTGCGCCCTGTAACTGAAATCGTGAAATACAGTTGCTGGGGTATTTTTCTACATGGAGACTGGTACTCGAGGGGGGGGAGGGGGGGGGGGCGAATGTCTATATCTGAAAAATTACCTTTCGTCTACTTTGCTCAATAATATTCTTCATCCCAGTTGAAAGCTACAAGAAAGTGTATAATTTATATTTTAAAGCCTATATTTTAGCTTATTTCCTCTGTTATGGGAGCTTCTTTGTAAAATCGTCATTTTACTTATGAGCGATTCCATACCAAATCACCGAAAAAAAAAAGTTGGTCGCACGACCGACTCGGATTTTTTTTTAATTTGGTACACAGATTGATGGTATAGAGGTATGAAAAAGCCCAAAAGGAAAGTTACCTGCTCCACTTATTTTCTGAGATACATGCCCTCAAAGTTTGTCCGCCACGTCAAAATACTAAAAAAGTAATGTTATTTAATCATTTTTTATAAAAATTCGTACTCATGCAAAATAAAAGTGTTAGATATCTATGGAAACTAGTTACTCCAGGCATTCTGAAAAAAATACTAGAACGTTCATAATGAAAATTGCCTAGGTACAGGGCTCTTTGAAGTTGTCACCACAAAAACTTGATTTTGCAGATTTTGCTAAAATTCAGGCATTTATTACAAAAAAAGGCAAACAAAACCAAAGGTTTTCTCACTTTCTGGTAGTGTACAGGTCCTCCCTGTAAATTGCTACGCAATAAATTTTTTGGGTTTCTCACTCCTTCTTGGAAATATTTTAGCTTAAAGATAAGCCGTAAGGCAAAAAATGCGTTTTTGGCCATCTTGGCAGCCATTTTTCTCATAAAGGGGGAGCAGTAGAAACTTTAATTTTTTTTTAAACAAGCCACTGATATGTTAGCTATTCACAGGAAAAGAGTTTACTTTTGGTTATTTCCTCCATTAAGAGATATCCTGCTGACAGTATATGCATGTTTTTCGCGACGACCATATGCTTTTGTTCCCCCTCTCATGGACTTAAATTTAATTAAACCAAAAAATAATGATATATTTATTATTAGCTGTATTATCTACCCAATATGTCATGAAATTTAATTTATTAAATCATTGAACAATAAATTAGATAATTGATGAAAACAAGAAAAAGTATTTCTCTGATGCCTGAGCATTATGCATTCATAATTATAAAGCACTAAATACTTTCTTGAGAAATTAATTAACATAAATGAGCTCTAAATATTTATATTATAAGCAATACCCAATCTTGTGATTGGGATACTCCTGTTTTTAATTGAAGAATTTCTTGAATATCACATGAATATCAGGAAAATAAATGAGGTCTTTTCGTTTGATGTAGGATACTTTATGACAAATTTCATTTGATGGGCTACTAACTGAGCATGGTGATAAAGAGCTATTAATTTCAGCATCGAATTCCATTTTACCTTATTAACAGTTAAATATTTATAAAATAATTAAATAAATAATTTAATATAAAGCCATGCTTGAAGAATTAAAATTAGTGCAACTAATTTATTCCCATACTGATCTTTACAAAACTGACATGTGTTGAGCACTGATAAGAACTGACAAGAATAAGTTTACTCACTAAAATACTAGTTCACAGATACTATAAAGCGTACATTCTATTTTCTACAAAATAATACTGCAACAAAGAACAAGGGTATAAAGGTGTAGGTACTAAAGAATTTCTTGAAAAATCAATTAAAATAAAGGAGCTTCGAATATTTATCTCATAGGCAATACCCAATCTTGTGATTGGATGTTCCTGATTGATGGCTATAAACAGGAGGATACCCTTGTTCTTTGTTGCAGTATTATTTTGTGGAAAATAGAATGTATGCTTTATAGTATCTGTGAACTAATATTTTAGTGAGTAAACTTTTTCTTGTCAGTTCTTATCAGTGCTCAACGCATGTCAATTTTGTAAAGATCAGTATGGGAATAAATTAGTTGCACTAATTTTAATTCTTCAAGCATGGCTTTATATTAAATTATTTATTTAATTATTTTGTAAATATTTAACTGTTAATAAGGTAAAATGGAATTCGATGCTGAAATTAATAGCTCTTTATCACCATGCTCAGTTAGTAGCCCATCAAATGAAATTTGTCATAAAGTATCCTACATCAAACGAAAAGACCTCATTTATTTTCCTGATATTCATGTGATATTCAAGAAATTCTTCAATTAAAAACAGGAGTATCCCAATCACAAGATTGGGTATTGCTTATAATATAAATATTTAGAGCTCATTTATGTTAATTAATTTCTCAAGAAAGTATTTAGTGCTTTATAATTATGAATGCATAATGCTCAGGCATCAGAGAAATACTTTTTCTTGTTTTCATCAATTATCTAATTTATTGTTCAATGATTTAATAAATTAAATTTCATGACATATTGGGTAGATAATACAGCTAATAATAAATATATCATTATTTTTTGGTTTAATTAAATTTAAGTCCATGAGAGGGGGAACAAAAGCATATGGTCGTCGTGAAAAACATGCATATACTGTCAGCAGGATATCTCTTAATGGAGGAAATAACCAAAAGTAAACTCTTTTCCTGTGAATAGCTAACATATCAGTGGCTTGTTTAAAAAAAAAATTAAAGTTTCTACTGCTCCCCCTTTATGAGAAAAATGGCTGCCAAGATGGCCAAAAACGCATTTTTTGCCTTACGGCTTATCTTTAAGCTAAAATATTTCCAAGAAGGAGTGAGAAACCCAAAAAATTTATTGCGTAGCAATTTACAGGGAGGACCTGTACACTACCAGAAAGTGAGAAAACCTTTGGTTTTGTTTGCCTTTTTTTGTAATAAATGCCTGAATTTTAGCAAAATCTGCAAAATCAAGTTTTTGTGGTGACAACTTCAAAGAGCCCTGTACCTTGGCAATTTTCATTATGAACGTTCTAGTATTTTTTTTTCAGAATGCCTGGAGTAACTAGTTTCCATAGATATCTAACACTTTTATTTTGCATGAGTACGATTTTTTATAAAAAATGATTAAATAACATCACTTTTTTAGTATTTTGACGTGGCGGACAAACTTTGAGGGCATGTATCTCAGAAAATAAGTGGAGCAGGTAACTTTCCTTTTGGGCTTTTTCATATCTCTATACTATCAATCTGTGTACCAAATTAAAAAAAAATCCGAGTCGGTCGTGCGACCCCCATTCGGTGATTTGGTATGGAATCACTCTTATAGAATCTGTCCGGGCAAGTGTTTCTGAAATGTTCGTATAATTTTAATACTATTGCTCAGGAAATGAATCTATTACTTCGATTCGAAAGATGACCAATTGAAGTTTGTGTTTTTCTGATAAATCATGACGGGGGCAAGTCCCTTGCCTAAGGCAGGGACTGTGTGTATTCTCACTTAGTTTGTATAATATTTGCAAAATTATTGTAACATAATTTGTTACGAAACTACCCATAAATGTAGACACAAATAATGAACATATTAGATAATATGTCTCATAATTAACCCTTAACTTCGCAATTTTTTAAATTTCTATGAAAACATTATATCAGTTAGTTCTCACGTAATAATAAAGATGAAAAATATTTTTAAAAAAAAGCAGTTTTAAATTGAATTTCAGTCATTTTTTTGTTTGCGGCAACGTATAAATAACATCAAATATCTTAAAAACGTTTTCCAATAGAGAATTAAAATTAATTTTAAATGAATGTAAAATGTTCAAATTTCTTACCTGGTAATTTATATCTTCAATAAACAAGAGGAAGCATAAAATATAATGTATTCTTTTTATAGTAAAGACACAGTTCTGAAGCATCAGATTGTGATTTCTGGGGAAAATGTGCTGTCAACTAGTGACAAAATTAGCATGTATTTCGTTGCAATAAATTTTTTTTAATCAGATAACTGATTTGTATGTATTTTTTTTTTTTAATGAGTCTTTTAAATTAAAATAAATCATATGTTGCAGAAATGCAACAGTGGGAAGTTCAGGGTTAAAAAAATCACTTACCAGAGGCCTTTTCGCAATGACCAAGATGCATACTTTTACCACAAATGTGGCTCTGAAACTAAACTAAGTGGGGTTTCAACACAGTTCTCAGCAATTTTTGCAAATTCACAATGATTACGTTAACATTCCAGAAAGCATTTGCAAGAGCAATAGATTTTTTTCTATTGCAGCTTTGAATTTGTGGCAGTGAACTGTTTGAAAAAACTCTGGACGGAACTTACATGACAATATCAGGTTTTAGAAATTTGTAATTAGACCTTATTCCTTAAAAGAATATAGTTACATTATTCCATTTTTAGACATTAGTTGCCAAATTTATCTAATGTTAATAGGTGTTTTGAAATATTACCTTTAAGTGTTAGACTATACGATGGGGACAATCAGGGATTGACTTGCCCGGGGGGGGGGGCTGTGTTTTTAGGACTGATATAATTTCTAGAAAATAAAAATTTAATTTTTATCGCTCTAAATAAAATTGGGCTACTAAGTATTAATGCTTTCTTGAATTAAGAGAGATAATTACTTTATTGCACTTTATTATTTTTAAAATACTCGCCCCGGACAGCCAATTACGAGTTTACAGAGAAACGCCCTTATAACACCAAACATAAAAACGACAGTCTATTTGCGTATTGTGCACCTGGCAGCCACGAACGCTTCCATTTGAAAAAGGGGAGATAGATTTAGGATGCCCGATGCCTTCATTTTGTTCGCTTGCTACTTCCTCGTTGCATTTCCCCCCTATTTTGAGAAAGTCCGAAGAGACTTGACGCGTGCGCAGATTCGACGGAGGTTTCGCGAAAAAATGTTAGACAGTATTTTATTGAGAGAAAAAAATATAGGCTGCCGTATTACCAAGCTGTATACTGCCTGTTCCTTCGTGCAAATTTTTAATGTAAATTTTGTTGGCTGTTTCAGAGTAAACCTAAATATAAAGAAATAATTGTACCTTAGAACGACGTAAGTCCAAACCATGGCAATTTTCACTTTATTACTGCATTGTATGCAGAATCTTATTCCGCATCGAGCCATAGGAACGTAATTCCATGAAAAAAAATAATTTTTTTCACAATTATTTAGTAATGTTAAAAGAGCGGAAGTCTTATAGTCTAAGATCCCACCGCAGTTTATCTACACTCATAGCGTACACTCATCACGTATATGTCAAATTAAAGCTGATTTTTTTCTGAACGTGATGCACTATGTCCGCCTATATAAAAGTGCCCGAAACCTATAGGCAGCCTGGCCTAAACAGGTCACATGAATGTAGTATTTCTACACTCATAGCGTACACTCATGATTCATATATCAAATTGAAGCTAATTTTTTTCTGGACGTGGTGCACTAAGGCTGCCTATGGAAAAGTGGCCGCAACCTCTAGGCAGCCTGGCCTGAAGTTTAGGGTCCAAAATTTCAAATGGTTATAAAAGACGGAAAAATCGGTCGATTCTTTTGCTTTTTTTACTAAAATTATTCTTAATGTGAGTACTTTTTTGAAAAAAATTGATGAACGTAAATTTCAAAAATTGCCGATAGGGGGCGCTTTAGACTTTGCAGCTGAAAACAACTACTTTTTACCGTTTTTTTTCGTATTTTCGTAATTGATTCAAAAAGTTCAAACTTTAACTTAAATTTTGAGCCCAAAATATCAACTAATTTCCAGTTTTTAGCAATATTCGGACCAAACGTCAAAAAATGTGTTTTTCTGCTTTTTAACTTGTCCTTTCATGTAAAAAAGATTATTAAAATCATATGGCGATACTAATAATGTGAAAATAAAATTAAATGCACACTTTCGGAGTTGTAAAATACAAAATTTCTGGGTAAAAACAATGTTGGAAAAAATTAATTTTTTCTTTTTTTTAGTTACAAAAGGGTTCATCTGATTTTATTTTAATATTATCAGGTGATTTTAATAATTTTTTTACATGAAAAAACTAGTTGAAAAGCAGAAAAACACAATTTTTGACGTTTGGTCCGAGTATTGCTAAAAACCGGAAATTAGTTGATATTTTGGGCTCAAAATTTAAGTTAGAGTTTTAACTCTTTGAATCAAGTACGAAAATATGAAAACAAACGGTAAAAAGTAGTTGTTTTTAGCTCCAAAGTCTAAAGCGCCCCCTATCGGCAATTTTTGAAATTTAAGTTCATCAATTTTTTTCAAAAAAGTACTTACATTAAGAATAATTTTAGTAAAAAAAGCAAAAGAATCGACCGATTTTTCCGTCTTTTATAACCATTTGAAATTTTGGACCCTAAACTTCAGGCCAGGCTGCCTAGAGGTTGCGGCCACTTTTACATAGGCAGCCTTAGTGCACCACGATCAGAAAAAAATTAGCTTCAATTTGATATATGAGTCATGAGTGTACGCTATGAGTGTAGAAATACTACATTCATGTGACCTGTTTAGGCCAGGCTGCCTATAGGTTTCGGGCACTTTTACATAGGCGGACATAGTGCATCACGTTCAGAAAAAAATCAGCTTTAATTTGAAATATACGTCATGAGTGTACGCTATGAGTGTAGATAAACTGCGGTGGGATCTTAGACTATTATCCTTGACGTCCACACGACAATCGTTTTCGCTCTCTCCTGAAAAGTTATGAAAACGAACTTATTTTAGTCTGGTTCTGAGATACAGATTTAACTGAAATTTTTTGGTGTTGTGATCAAAAAACCATGTTTATTATTTTTTCGGATGAGATTTTTAATCAGAGTAGATTATTGCTAGAAACTGCTAAAAAGGATACGGCGCACCTTTTTTCCTGCAAATGAAGGTATCGACTTAATTAAATACAAAAGTACCAAATGACGGGCTTAAAAAGAACCGGCTTCTGTAGTCTATTAAGCTATTTTTTTTTCAAATTAGTTTTTGTATTAAACCATTAACTTAAACAAAAACATCTGCGTAGTAAAAAGAGAAAAACACACACACACACACACACAGAAACACCGTGAAAAATGGTTTCTTTCTTTTTTTGCGTGAAACATAAAACACATTTTTCTTAAGAATTCAAATTCATAAAAATATTGTAAAATTATTTGAGCATTTAGTATGAAGGATTTTTTTTTTTTTTTTTAATTTTTATAATTTTTTCTCTCTCTCTCCTTAAGAAAACTATTTGAAAGAAAGATTCTACATTGTATCATTGGAAAATGCAAGCAGGAAAACTCCGTGACGCAATTCTTATCGAAATGCCAAGCACGTAACGCTTGTTTCCCAAACTAATAATTTAATAGTTTATTAGTAGTTTTTATCAGTTATAAAACTTCACCTTCCTAAAGAATAGGCGATACAATTTAACAAAAAGTTTTTCGATGTTTAATACATGATATGCATATTGTTACGAGTCCGTCGCAACTTCAAACTTTCTTAAATTACGACTGAAATCTTAATGAAAACACAAATTTATTCACAGATATTTACACTTGTTTACAGTAGATTGGGTAACAATTGCTAAACATCCAGAAATTAGGTACATATCAACAATCGCAGTTCACTCAACTGTATACCACGTAAATTAAATCCACTACGCGAAAGAATCGCAAAGCTTAAACAAACTCTAATAGCACATCAACTGATACCAGACTAACTCAAAATCAGAGTTTAAATCACATTCCCAAAGCGAATAATCAAGCACAAAGGCTTCCCAGCAAAAACGCTGATTACAGACTAGCTTAAATTCACAAAGCTAAAACAAACCCTAACAGCAGAATAGCTGTTAGACGAGACGAAGTTTTTTCTCTCAAATCCATCTTCGCAAGCCTTTCCAGTTCATTCAATAAGTTTCTAGTGAACACGAGAAGAATCTCATTCAAGACCGAATGTTCCTTTTCTTTTTCATTCACGGTCGTTCATATAGGGGGAAAGATATAAAAATTGCAAATTTTTCAAGGGGGTTTGTTTTTAAATACCAATTAAAATTTTTAGTTTTGTTTGGAATGCCGCCAAATGTTTTCAAAAGTAGGAAAAATAACTTACAGCTGAGGTTGCAACAAAATAATGATAATTTTCAACAAAATTAATGGGATTAACAGCGAATTCAACAAAATAATAATAAAACAAGTATAAAAATGACCACTATTTACAAGATTTCAAACAATATTTTTGGAAATATGTTCCTAATAGAGCTCGTGAGGTCAATCGAAAATGTTGGGAATTTGCTATTTTTAAGATCAGCTTATTTTTAGATATTCGTAAAATTTATTTATAAGTCCTTCTCCTAGCATGAGGTGAAACCAGGAAAACACGTATTTTGTTTATGCTCCTTATACTGTGATAGTTCAAATGAAAGGAAATGTACCCAAACTAAAAAAACAAGAATTGCTAATACGACTGGAGTAAAAAACGAAAAATATGCTAAACTGCGAGAAGAAAGAGAAAATAATTTGGATTTCTCTTTAATACATAAGATACTGTTAATGGAAACGCTCCAGGAATTTAATATTAATAACATTATATTAAGAAGAAAAGACAGTTAAATTGAAAGCTTAATATACTTAAAACCGTCCGAGTACTGTTCAGTAATGGGTGCGTTAAAACCTTTTTGTGTTGTTATTTTGCAAGCAGTTTTTAGTTTTTTTTTAGGTTTTTTTTTTTTTTTTTTTTTTTTGAAACAATTACTTATAAAATAAAGCCTCACTATTTATTACAATCATTAGAAACGAAGCTTAACGCAGTAATTTGAGCGTACTTGTATTTTTGAGGGTTTAAGCAGTCATTAATTTGCGAATGAGCATCTCCCGAGAGCTGAAAAAATTCAAATGAAAGCGATAAAAATGTTCTTAATTTTCGCTTTTTCTGAATGTGTTTACTTTTTTGAAATATTAATTGAATTTGCATTGCCTTTTTTAAAACTTAAAACATGTAATATTGATTGCTTTAGAATAAACCTTAATAGAGAGATAAATGGTTAACTGCAATTATTCAGTGCTGTGTTCGATAAAACATACTTTTTTATTACCTGTTTTTTTTAGAACAAATTAAGCTTTTAGAAATAATCTTCAGATTAAAAAACATATTTATGTATTATCACAATTATTGCGAGAGACCTTTTTATTTATTTATTTATTTATTTTCACTGCAAAAGTAAGTTTTCCGCATCTAATAACTGGAGTATGTTTTTCGATTGGTGAGTGGAAAACTCATCGCTTTGTTATTGCAAATAACTATCAAACTAACACCTAGTTTTTCGTTTTGAGATTTAAAAGATAAGTCGCCTGATATATATTTCTTGTATTTATAATTTATCACCTTGAGATTTATAAGACCTGTTGTCTGATAAATGTGACTTGTTGTATTTAGAATATAAAAAGTACAGGCATAATTTAAATCAATGTGGCTTCAAAGAAAATATTACAAAAGAAAGTGACGGTTTTCAAACTTTAAAAACGTACAGGTGCTATAGCAACGAAAAGCAGTAACTATGAACAAATGTAAAAATATTGGGTATTTGGAATCAAATAATGTTCATGTTTTTCCATTTTGTTGCGATTTTGGTTAATTTCAAGGCTTGTGTGGCCCTTTAAAATAATAGTTGATGATAGAAATGAGATTATACAGTGTGTAACCTACTAAAAAAGCATCCTCTTTTGCTCCATTGCTTCACATGTTTAAATTTTTTATTTTTGGGGAAATTATCATTACTTTTTACAGTTTTTATGCAATAATGCTGAACAAAATGGAACTTCAGCATATTTTTTGCTGTTAAAAGCCTTTAATACGACAAAATATATCTACCAAAGGCAACTTTTCCGCACTTTTACTTAGCTTTTATCACATTTTGAGTTTTTAATCCGTTATACAACATGAATCTGTTTCCCAACATGGCTCATCAATCTGGAGGATCCATAAAAGAGTTTAAGGCTTAAAGTCTCATTAAGGCGCTGAGTATAAATTCACACAGGTAGCTAAAAATATTTCAGCACTCTAGCTAGAGTTCAGTGAACAAAGTAAGGCTTAGCAATATACCGTCAACTACCTCAAAAATTACAGATAAAAGCTTCGGGATAAAGTTGCAAGTAATATCCTCATAACTGCAGCCTAAGCTGTTTTGCAAACAAACATCGAACGGCGGTGACAGCATCCAGAGACTGCAGTTTTGTTTTCAAGGGGGGCGGATACTCATAGCTCTATCCTCCTTCCTTACGTGTTTCTTTCTGTTTAAGTTCACTGTTTTTCATCTTCGTAAATTCCTTTGATACATTTAAATAAATTTATATTTCCTTATGTAGCGATAACGGGATAACAGCCATTTTTTCCACAAAACATCAACTAATTTTGTTTTTGATAATCTGGAAGATAGATTATCTCATTTTTCGAACGTGGAGAAGAACGTTTAATTGATATGCGTACAAATAAAAGAGAGAAGAAGTGCTAGTTTGAAAATATTACCCTGTAGGAATTACGACCGGGAACCTGTGAATTAACCAGCATTTCAGATAATTGTAAACACAAAAAAAAAAAAATCAATTTTACTATTAAGTAGGATTGGTCCACCAGTGAAGGGCCATTAAGAAGAAATTTCATTTTCGAAAGTTTGTAACATCGAAAAGAGCTGTAAGAATTATAATTGTTAGTAAAAGCTACTACTTTTCAGAAAAAGTGAGAATTTTTAGTTTGTTTCTCAAGTTTTGACTGGTTGAAAGGAAAAATAATTCACAAACCATGCGAAAGGTACCACCCGGCCAGTCGATGAACATAGTATTTTTTTGACATTTTCTTTCCGAAATTAGAAGAATTAGTGCAGATATAACTAATTATTTATGAAGCACCCGAGAAGAAACTTTTTGAATTTAATTTTAAAAAAAAAGGAAGGAAAAAACAATATAAAACACGAGCGGTCCATTTCCTGAGGAAGGGGGTTAGTTCAGTCACTGATTATTCTAATCTGGATTGTAATGGGAAAAAAAACATCAAAACAGAATAAAAAAACATTCATTCTGCAACGTTGAACAACTAAAGTCAAAAAAAAGCCCCTAAAACAACGAGTTTCCCGAAATATTTGTTAGTCGTCCCGAGTTGAATAAGGCATGAATATAAAATTCCGAGTTTTATTCATTAAAGTTAAAAGTAACAATTCATTGTCACAACTAGTCACTGTTTTGTACATGGCAGAAATAAAAATCCTTCGCAACACAACAAGAATTTAATTGCTTTAACCGCATCAGATGATCTATCCCCAGAGAAGCTGCAAAGATAATTCAGAGACTCCAGCATTCATATGGAAATGAATATCGCAGTTGAAAAGGAAAAGTAGCAACACATATTAAAAGATTTGATAAAAGCTGAAGACCATTGACAAAGGAGTTTTTTGCATGTAAATAAGGCGGGTTTCATTTTCGAATGAAATGGGAAAGAGTTTAATGAAAACGTAAAAACGTTGAACAACTGGATTACCAAAAGGAGTAAGAGAAAAAATATATTTCTTTTAGTGGCAAAGCCAAGAGAATTTAATTAATCTCTGCGTTTTATTTCTTCAGTTGGCCACTTTAATTGTTTAGTCAAAGTAAGAAAAATATGTGAGAAAAAAAAAGTAATTGTAAATCTGAGCTTTGGTAGGGAATTAGAGCTTATGGAGAATTTACAAAACATTAGTTTTCTCAAGAGTTATAAATTTGAGTGATATGCAAAAACTGTTTTTGAAATAACCCTTGAAAAATTCTTTTTCTAATTTTACAGTATCATTCGGTTTTTGTAAAAATCCTTTAAATAATAATTATTATATGTTAGGTTTACAAAATGTACTGATTTATTCTTACTTATTGATTTATTTTATTTTTGTGAAAATGTTTGAAAGAAATCTACAAAAAAATATTTTCTCTCTACACATTCAAATTTTTAGGAATATTTCTTAGTGCTAGTCGAAAAACTTCATGTAATTCTTACATTAGCAACCGAGAAAACTGAAAAGTTCTGGTAAGTAAACGTGCAATAAAAGAGCTTAGATAAATTCTTTGTATGCTATGTAATAATAATAATAATTATTATTATTATTATCAACTAACAAAAAAGGATTAGTTGTCAAGAAGCGGTAGTAATGGAACTTTAATTTTAAAAATATTTATAGCAGGAGTAATAAAGGTAGAAAGAGATACAATAATAATAAAAATTTTATAATTATCGGAAGTAGTAGTAATAATAATAGTAAATAACTAATAAAAGAAAGAGCAAATGTTATGTACAGATATAAAATAAAAGAAAAATAATACAAGAGTAAATGATTAGTGGCAGGAATACATGCAAAATGATTTTTTTGACATTGATAAAGAAATTAAAAAACTAACAATTAAAAGTATTTGCGTTTGTGTCGTGCGTTTGTTTTTAATTACTTTATTATGCGTGATTGTAATAGAATAAAATCATTTGCAAATATACAAGAAAGAGAAAAATACATAACGCTTTTCTGAAACCACATTCAAAGGCAAAATAATCTTTAACTTAGTTTAAAAAAACTAAAAAAGATGCTTTTAGATGCTCTTATAATAATACATCAACATGTAATATAAGTAATACAGTTTATAAAATAGAGTTTTGCGTTTAGTATTAATAATAGTAAAAAATATATTACTTTTATGTTTGCAAAGAACGCGAATTTTATCATTTATTCAGAGTTACATACAAATAACTGAAACCCTTAAAATACATTAACACGAAATATAATTTAACCTTTAGTATTAATAATAGTATTAAATATATTTTATGTTTGTAAAGAACGTTTTTTTTTTCTTTTATTCGGAGGTACATACAAACTCACACGTGAAACTAACAAAAGCGTATTAATAAAACAGAAAAGCTGCTTTTATGCCACGAACTCTACATTCCCACAAAAAATGATTTTTTTTTCTTTTGTCTGATGCCAAGACGAGCAGTAAATGGCCAAACGTGGGAGCGAGTCTCAGACACGCGCTTCCTCGCCCATTGCCGTGGCTACCGATTGTCAGGATTTGGCGTCCGGCAGATCGCCCGATATCGGGAGAAAAGACGAGAGCGCGGGTCCAAAAGGTTAAAAGAATCCGAGATATGTGGTTCATCGAAGTGTTTCCAGGGGTAGCCTGGGCGAGGAGAGCCTGAGGGCGTGTGTGTGCACAGTGCGAAACGTGGATTTTATTTTCTTTTTCTTTTTTTTCTTTTTCTTTTCCTCCTCCGGCATCCGCTCAGGGATGCAGATCTTCTCGCCAAGCGGTGTCCGTATCGGAAAATGTGCCTGAGATCGGAATAATAAATGCGAATTTAGTGTCGTACTTGAAGGTTAAATGTTCTCACGCTGGAAACCAGGTGCCAGGTATGTAGAATGTGTGTGTGATTCGTAGCGTAGTTTCTCCCCCCCCCTGCACCTGTCACTTTGTGTCACTTCGGCGGAAAACTTTTCAGAAGCGAGAAGTTCGTCAATGGAAATCTAAAACACACGCGTTCGAAGTATTTGAATTCCTACACGACCATGCAATCGCAGAAATATTAGGATTTGATTAAAAGCAATTTTAAAGCTACGGTAAACTTCCGATAATCCGCGGAATGGGATGGCACGGTAACCGCGGCTAATCGAAAAATAGATAAAACACCATATAATGTATGCAATGAATAAAAACGTCACTAACACATCATATAAATTTTAAGTTATAGCTAAAAATGACAACATTGAATGTAAAATATATCTTGAAAGCTAAAAACTACCAATAACGCACATTTTTTTTTTTTTTGGTTTCAGTAAATCCTCGCTGTAAGAAAAGGAAAACTTATGTGTGAAAGACCCGTGGATAGCCCGACCACCGATAATCAGTTGTTCACTGTACTTTTACACGATAAAACTCTTAACACAATTATAAAAATATTATTCCGAGAAAAATAAAATTAAAAAAAAACGCCATTACAAAGCACTGTTCAACTTCACCTCCATTGCTAGAAATAGTTTACCTTGAAAACTGGAATGATGAAATATGTTATAATAATTACTCAACTCCATTTATTTCATGTAAATTTGAAATGGCGCATCTTCCCGAGCTAAGAGAAAAAATACAACTGTCAATTCAACCAATAAAATGTAAACGACACGTGCGCAAAACGTTGAAAAGAGTTCATACTTTTCAAAGCGAAGTAATATTTTTAACGCTCTAAATACTGTCAAAAAGTTTGCAATTTTTGCAATTATAGAACAAAAATATAAAAAAAAGCATTAAAGTAATCATTAATCCCGCGTACACTCAGGTTGGTCTGTGGATTTTATTATTGAGGAGGCGTGGTTCTGTTCTTAAGAGGGTTTAGAACCAATGAACACATCTCATTTATTTAAAGTTTAACCTGCTTTTACATGTGATATTCAGTGCTCCTATGTTTTCGACACGTTTTACTCAGATTGTTTCCCTTGAAGTAATTTTAAACAGAAGCTTTGCGGTCTCTTACAGCTTTCATGTGGTGTACTGATCTTTTTTAATTGTGGAAGAGGCTTTATTGTAGCCTTGAAATAGCTATTTGCTGCAGTTTCTGCATTTTTGTGCTTTGTTTGCGTTGGTTTTTAACTTCAATTAGCTTTGCGTTTAACGTTATGCAATTTTAGCTGAAATTAAATCATTCATTTGAGGTTGGAAGTTTGAATCGTGGTGGGAGGATACCAGTTAAAATGTATTTTTGCGTTCCATTATTCTCCTACAAATGTAATAAAATTAGTCCAACAAAAGGTTTAACGTCAAACTGCTTTCAGAATTATGCACACATTCCTTGGTTTAATGGTTTGATTCAAGTGATGTTTAATCTCTTTCTGCAGAATACATATCCCAAACGTCACCTAAAAATAGAGAGAAAGATCGATCTCAGTACCATGAATAAAAATAATATCCAGATCAATTTTACTGACGATAATGATGATTGAAAGCGTCACTTGCACATAAACGATATCGTTTTGTTACGAAATTCCTGAGTCAGATGATTCTTCGTATAACCGAATACGTGGAAGTACATACTTAACTCAAAAAGAAGAAAAATTGCATAAATGGCTAAATTTTACTATTTCTAACAATGTCTGAAAATTTCCATTTCAGGAGCAATCAGGTACAAATGTATCAACAAGGCAAAACGATACAAATAGCACCAGGTGTCCCGTTCCTCCGTCTCACTAATGTGAACTTGAAATTATTAAAAACAACACGCGCTTACTAAACCAAGTGGGATTGCAACTGAATCGTTTGTTTCTGAAAGCCGTCAAACAACAAAATTTCTGAGTTTAAGAAAACATATGTATCATCACATTCAATTATTTAATCAGGATTACAACGCTTTCTTCAAAAGAAATATATCTAAATACACACACTTTTATGTGTGAAATGTTATAATCCTTACCGATATTTTTAAAAATGTATTTTCGAACATTTAGAGCTTGTTGCTTGGCGGGTTTCTGGAATAAGCGGTTCAATTATGTATCGTAATCCTCTTCCAATTAATGTAATATAAAGCTAAAAAGAAAATTTTCTTTTTTTCAAAAAGATTTTTTCAAATTTAACTCCTCACTAACTACGATAAATAATAGAATCTCCCATTTAACATATACAAATCGGTAAGCCTATATCACCAATCAAGTATAAACATAAGTACCTGGGGACCGAGTCAAGCTCGGTTAAAAAAAGAGGTTTGTAAAATCGTGTTTTTTTCTAAAGTTCAAAGTACTTATTTAGATAAACTTGAAAAGCATTTTTAAGCCCTTGGTTGCAATTACGCATTTAAAACAGCCGTAATTTATTTTAAAAAGCACAACCTTATTTGGACAAGACATCATCACAGCCTTATTTGAACGATGTGCACCGTAAAATCACACCACATACAATAACTTTATTTTGATCGATCTCTTTACATTTCAAAAACAATTACAATTCTAACGTTGCCAAAACTCGTTTGCCAAATACCATAAAAATTGAAATTTAAGCTGATGTGATTAAATATGAAACCCATTGGGAAAATAAAACGTGGTTGCTATGAAACAGTAACAATAATGGTAATCATAAAGAAAATGGTGAAAAGAAAGCTTCTCAAACTTTTAATGAAGGTAAAAAAAAGGGGGGGGGTTGAGAAAACTCGCGTTTTTACAGAAAAAACACCGATATAGATGAACTCAAAAACCAAAACTTTATCTTTGTACAAAATGTTATCAAAATCGTTCGAGCCGTTTTCGAGATCCGAAATATATACAAGAATTGCTCGTTTAAAGATATAAGATTTATTATCGGCTGAATTTTACTCCGCTAGTCTGACTCTTATCATACACTGCAGACGCGTGTTTCGGGGCTACGAGGAACCCCTTTTTAGTCCTAAAGCTCACACTTCTTGCATTGAAAAAGGGGTTCCTTGTAGCCCCGAAACACGTGTCTGCAGCATACCTGTATATTTATGCTTCTTTAACGTTGGATTAAAACTTCACATCAATCGCACAAAGGTATTTTTTGTATTCATCTCAAGTGTATCAAGTGAGGTCTAAAGCGCACGGACACCATAACATTTTAAATTGAAAAAAAATATCAAAATTAAATTGCATGAGTCAATATCTCCATACTGATTTCGACAAAAGCACTTCAACTAACAACAACGCAAACAAGATACAAATTTGCAATAAAATAGGCTGCGCATGTTTTGAGATTACGGAGATCATCCACTCTTGTTGTTTAGTGTGAAAATTCGGTTTTTAAACTACACGCTCAAACTTGACATTTATCATTGTCTACTGCATGCTCCAAAACCACTCTAGAAGTCAGGCCAACACATCCGGCAATTTTGCAGCCCATCCCCCCCCCCCCCCCCAATCCCGAAAACATGCATTTAATATGAATTTCAATTATTAGTTTGAGTACGTATAGCCAGAAAATGAAAGTTATAGTATATAACCTTGTGAAAAAACGTACTTTTAAATGCTGTCTAAAGCTGACAAGGAGAAAATATTTCATCTCTAACTCTGTCGAGGGCTTAGAATACAGAAATCGAAAGATTTCTAAATTCCCCTTGACGGCAATCCTCTTACTGTGTTACCTTCTCAATTCTAAGGATTATACAATGTGCTCCCAACTGATACTTGATATAAGTTGGAGTTGAGTTTCCACAGAAAATTAATATAAGTTGGAGTTGTTTCCCCAGAAAATAAATCGGTGTTTAACAGAAGTGCAACTCTTGCTTCCATTTGCCTTTTTTTTTTTCTAATCCTTAAAAAATAAAAATAAGTTATTCAAGCTGAAAATAATGCATTTTAGACCTTTTTTTCCCCATGAAAACATGTTTAGAATATTAAAAAGTGCCGCGCCAGCATTTCCGACTTTTTATCGCCTATATAACAGTAACATATACACAGTACATAATAATGTTATAACTAAAATGAATATAGTCGAAGAATTTTGCATGGGGAATTTATATATTTTCGAATGTTCAGTTTTTTAACTATAGAAACCGAACCTAGAATTGAGAGAATCATTAAAAATATTGAAAGTTAAAAAATTTCCTTTTAACACGATGATAATAGTCCTATAGCATGTTATTTAAGTTTTTTTTTTTCCACAGACGATATCATTTCTAAAAAAAAAGTAAGCTCCTAATAACAAGGTCTTACCTAAATTTCAGAAAAGGAAAAGAAAAAACTGAAATTAAACTTGGTGAAAGAAGCTTTTATTATTTTTTTTCCTTTTCTTTTGCTACAAGACATGATTTCATACCAAATTCATTTTTTGCCCAGAATGCAAGGAAGGACTCACGTGCTATCTAAGCTCTCATTTGTACTTCTTTCATAAAAGGAGGATATCATTATAAAAACTGTGTGGTTTTATTTCAAAGACGTGACAAGAGCCTGGCTAAAATGAATAAAATTTTAAAACTGAATTACTCTTTAGCCATGGAAATGGGTCTTAGACCTTTCCTTAGTGAAATCGCCGACATTTATAACGGGACGAAAACAATCTATTTGGTAATTTCAGTTTTACTTAAAAAGAAATGAAAAATAAAACAAAATATAAAATCGGATTTCTTAAAAGTGCATTTTAATTATCATTCTGTTTCAAAATCATATCTCTTTCTGAATTAACGAATTGCAATGTCGCAATTCGTTCATCGCTGCGAGTTCGTGGACCCTATCACTTCCCTTCCATGAACTTCTTCCCAAAGGTAATTACAATTTCGTTTTAGGGTTTCATTTTCGAGAATCTGAGCACCATCTGAAAATCCCTCGCTCTAACATTATCGAAGAACTAAAATTTGATTTTGGAACTTAAATCCTAAAAATATCGCTGAGGAAGAGAGAGAGAGAAGAGATGAGAGATATTTCATCTTGGTAGCATGATCCAACTTGCATCCATGGCCATAACTGACCTTCGACAAAAGTTGATAAATCCTTTGTTGGTATATTATAGACGACGGTAGACTTCAGATTAAAACCTAGCCCAGGTTGCATGGCAAAACATTTCAATAACATATACATATACACTCCCCTATCTAGTATATGCAAATGCCCAAAAATTGAAAAAAAAAAAAAAAAAACTTGGAGAGATTAGCAAACTATTGGAAAGCGAAAACTTACATGAACTGTTGGTTTCTGATGTTCTTTTTATTGATGTTCAATTCTTTAACTTTTTATCTTATGTTCCTTTGCTATTTTTTGTAGCTATCATTTTAACATACAACATAACACAATAAGAGGATTTTTGCCTCCGGCTCGATCATTGGCTATTCCTAACTGAGGAGCCCATAATAAGGGCGAAACTGCAGTCTTAGGATGCTATGATCGAGCTGTGGGTGCATTTGCTACAGTTTTGCCTCAGCCCTGGCTTACGGGCGGTAACTCATTGCACATATCATTTTAATTACTTGTGTAATTTGTTATCCTCCTTTCTCTTGTGTGACACCCGCGCTGTCTTTAATGTTAGGATTGTTTTTCAACCCATGACGCAACAAGGAAGGGAGTTATAAGTTTCATGCGTCTGTGTATCCGTTGATCTGTGTATCTGTTTGTGGCACAATACAGCCAGGTGGACAGAATTTGATTTTTTTTTTTTGTTGTTCGAAAGGTCAAGTGATCGAGAGTGTTCTTAGTTAGGTCGCGTCTTTAGATGGCATTAATTAGCAAAGATATTAATTTAAAACCTTTAAAATGTTTTTCTTGATTTTTGAAATGAAAACATACTAAAAATTTTAAAATAATAGTACCAAAAGAAAGAAAATGAGTTTCTGCGTCAGATAAGATGTGTTTAGAACTTTCATGTAAAATGGAGCTCGAATTTTAACGGTGTTTTAGCAAATGCTGCTAAGTCTTAAATCTACAGGATTGGAAACCGATGTCGTTGTTGGCCGACGAGGATGGAAAACTCAAGGATTCAAACTGTTCATCTGTCGCCCGTATCTATTTATTAACAATTAAAATACTTGTAAGTTATTCTAGTATAAGGAATTTTCCATTTTCTTTCTTTAGTCTGCTTTTGAGACTAGCAAAATTTATTAGTAAGGATTATTTTTCTTTTTCCGTGTTTACCATATGCTCTCGCAAACAATTAAACATATTGAGATTTAAAAGGCTTTCTGAACAGAGAAGTTCGTTTTAATATCAGGGTCAGGGGTTGTTTAAATTTTTAATTTAATCTCAGTAGGGGAATTTAGGGCAAAGTGAAATTATTAAGTTTACTTACCTACTTCAAAAGGAACAAATGGGAATTTTGTTCTAAAAATTATTTCACATAAAGAAGGAATAATGTATTTTGCAGTAACACTTTTGTTAAAATATTCTTTTTCATCTTTGGCACTTATTTTGAACTTTAAAAAAAATGTGGAAAATTTTCACCTCAAAAAATCATGGGGCAATGTGAAAAACAAAATAGTTTTGATGTGAAAATTTTTCAGTTCGACGATTAACAGTAATTTTCATTAAATGAATGCGATAATAAACGAAAGAAATAATTATTAACGTAAATAAATGAATAAATAAATACATTAATTGAAGTGTGAGAAAAAATAAATGAGTAAATAAAATAGAGAATCTATAAGAAAAAGAGTTAATAAATGAGTAAATAAGTAAATAATTATTTAGAGAAAATTACAACGTTAAGAAGTTACAAATAAGCAATAATAATAATTGATTAAAATAAATAAATTAACAAATGAAGAAATACGTGCGTGATTTAATAAATGAATGAATAAGTACACGAAATAAACTATTTCATTTAGTCCCGTCGACTTGCTCCACGTTGCTCCGTGTGCACTTGACAAATTACATTGAACATTTAAAACAAAAAAAAAAAGTCTAACATAAACTAAAGCAGGACTGCGCTGAACATCAGTAGATCTCAATTAATAGTTTAATCGATAGTTACAAAAATTGTATCATTTTATAATAATAAGAAATATTGTCTAAAAACCACGAATATTATAACAAAGGTATCAGATTTTGAAAAGGGCAAGTATAATTTTTTTCGGTCATCTTTGGAGCTACTTATTTTTTTGACAGGAATCAACTATATGTCTAAGAACTTAGTTAAAATTTTGCTAGATAGGTGGTGCTGCAAATTCTGAAAATATTTGACCATTTCACTTCGCCCCACATTCCCCTACTTGTTGCCAATAAAGCCGTATGTAACAACAAATTACTGATAAGCTTTTTTGCCATGCGAGGGCAAAAATTAACGGTAGATCAGATGTACCAAAGGTAAAACATTAATATTCGAGACCAAAATTTATGCTGATACTATATAAAATTTTAGACTGCTCAATAATGCGGAACATTAGTATTTGTTTTGGAACAAAAATAATTGTAATTTACTGATAATCCAAATTTTTCTGCTACAGGCTTAACAAAAGTTCTCAAGTAAAAATCCTAGTATATACGGTGTCCACTCCAATACTGGCCCAATAGCTAATTTCTAAACCGTAAGAGATAAACACTAAGTTCCAAATTGAAAAAATCTTTAACTTACGGATTAAGTTTGGATCTATATATATATATTTTTTAAGAAATCAAATTTTGAAAGAGTTAGAAAATGTAACTTTTTATACAGCTCCCCAGTCGTAGCAATCATGCTTGGTAAAACATTCTTGACTTTCCAACATTTAAAATTAAAAAAAAAATCACTCTCTTACGACAAAAATTGACAGAGTTATGACGTTTTGAAAAATCACGATTTTGACGGATTTTATGACGTCATCGAGAGATCGCTTGAGTCCGTATGCGAATTGCGAAAGTGTGTTGACTGGTGAGAATTTTTCCGATTCTTTCCATCAGGGGCATTATTAATGGCTGAAAAGACTTATTAAGAGCAAATAACAAGTTCATGGGCTATTTATGATTAACTTCAATCAATACCGTTCATTTTCTCAATCACTCTCGGTGATCAGGTTACTTAACGTGATTGCGTGGTTGAAGGTGACTGATAGGATGCATGTGATTGTGGAATTGAACTTTACTGATGGAATGAGCTTGATTGATAGGATGGGCGAAAATTATGATTTGACGCGGATGGTTTAATGAACGTGATTGCGTGATTGTACGTGACTGATCAAATAAACATGATTACGTAGGCCTGATTGATTGAACGTGTCTGGTGAAATGATCGTGGTTGATGTAATGAATGTGGTTGCGTGATTGATGAAATAAACGTTATTGAGTGACTGAACGTGATTGAAATATTGAGCATGACTGATGGGACGAACACGATTGACTTCTACATTTCATCAATCACCTTCATTTCATCAATAACCTTCATTTCGTCAATGACCTTCATTCTATCAGTAACCTTCATTTCGTCTGTGACCTTCATTTCATCAATCACCTTCATTTCGTCAATGACCTTCATTTCAACAGTAACCTTCATTTCATCAATAACATTCGTTTCATGAATAACCTTCGTTTCATCAATACCCTTCATTTCATCAATCACTTTCATTCCAGCAATAACCTTCTTTTCATCAATATCCTTCATTTCATTAATAGCCTTCATTTCATTTATAACAATCATTTCTTCAATAATCTTCATTCCGTCAATAACTTTCGTTTCATCAATACCCTTCATTTCATCAATACCCTTCATTTCATCAATACCCTTCATTTCATCAATCACCTTCATTCCATCACGCACCTTCCTTCCATCAATGACCTTCGTTCCATCAATAACCTACGCTCCATCAAAAACCTCCATTTCATCATTAACCTTCTTTTCATCAATCACGTTTATTCCATCAATAACCTTCGTTTCATCAATCACCTTCATTTCGTCAATGATCTTCATTTCAGCAATAACCTTCATTTCATCAATAACCTTCGTTTCATGAAAAACTTTTGTTTCTTCAATACCTTACATTTCATCAACCACTTTCCTTCTATCAATAACTTTCTTTTCATCAATACCCTTCATTTCATTAATAGCCTTCATTTCTTCAAAAACCTTCATTTCGTCAATGACCTTCATTTCGTCAATGACCTTCGTTTCATCAATAACCTTCGTTTCATCAATACCCTTTATTTCATCAAAAACCTTCATTTCATCAATGACCTTCGTTTCATCAATGACCTTCGTTCCATAAATAACCTTCGTTCCATTAATAACCTTCGTTCCATTAATAACCTTCGTTCCATCAATAACCTTCGTTTCATCATTAACCTTCTTTTCATCAATCACGTTTATTCCATCGATAATCTTCATTTCGTCAATGACCTTCATTTCAAGAGTAATCTTCATTTTATCAATAACCTTCGTTTCATGAATAATCTTCGTTTCATCAATAATCTTAATTCCGTCAATAACTTTCGTTTCATCAATACCCTGCATTTCATCATTAACCATCATTTCATTATTAACCTTCATTTCATCAGTCACCTTCATTTCATCAATCACCTTCCTTCCATCAATCACCTTCCTTCCATCAATTACCTTCCTTCCATCAATCACCTTCCTTCCATCAATTACCTTCCTTCCATCAATTACCTTCCTTCCATCAATTACCTTCCTTCCATCAATTACCTTCCTTCCATCAATTACCTTCCTTCCATCAATTACCTTCCTTCCATCAATTACTTTCGTTTCATCAATACCCTTCGTTTCATCAATACCCTTCGTTTCATCAATACCCTTCGTTTCATCAATACCCTTCGTTTCATCAATACCCTTCGTTTCATCAATACCCTTCGTTTCATCAATACCCTTCGTTTCATCAATACCCTCCGTTTCATCAATACCCTCCGTTTCATCAATACCCTTCGTTTCATCAATACCCTTCGTTTCATCAATACCCTTCGTTTCATCAACACCCTTCATGTCAACAATCACCTTCGTTCCATCAATAACCTTCGTTTCATCACTAACCTTCGTTTCATTAATACACTTCGCTTCATCAATCACGTTCATTCAATCAGTCACGTTCAATCACACAATTACGTTCATTACACCAATTACGTTCATTTCATCATTCACGTTCATTTTACCAATTGTCTTTATTCCATCAATCACGTTCATTTCATCGGTCGCGTTTAATTACACAATCAGGTTCATTGCACCAATCACGTTCAATTAATAAGTTACGATCAATCACTCAATCACGTTCATTCCATCAGCCACGTTCATTGCATCAATCAAGTTCAATCACGCAATCACTTTCATTAAATAAACCGTTTCATCATTTACGTTTATCGTAGCAATCGCGCTCATTCCATTAGTCACGTTCAATCACGCAGTCACGTTAAGTAAACCAATCACGGAGAGAAATTGATTAGCTTGTAATTTATTCTTTATGTCTTTTCAGCCATTAATAATGCCCCGAATCTAAAGAATCGAAATAAATTTGTACCAGTCAACTCACTTTCGCAATTCGCATACGGACCCACAAACGATCTCTCGATGACGTCATAAAATCCGTCAAAATCGGGATTTCTTAAAAAGTCGTAACCCGGTCAATTTTCGTCGTAGAAGGGTGAGTTTTTTTTTTTTACTTTTAAATGTTAGAGAGACAATGTTGAACCAAAAAAAAAAAAAAGGATTGCTATAACGGGGGGCCATTTAAAAAAGTAAATTTTCTTACTTTTAAAGTTTAATTTAAAAAAAAAATCATAGATTCTGAATTTTCTTTTTAATTTAAAGACTTTTTTCAAATTGGAACTATATGTATAAAGCAGTGAGTAACCGCCGCCCCTAAGCAAGAGCTAAGGCAGAAACATACTCGGTGTATTGCATAGAACTATATGCTTATCCCTAATGGTTCAGAAATTAGCTATTGGGCTACATTTGAAGTGGACACCCTCGTATACCAGTATGTAAACGCTAGGAAAAGAATTTTAAAATTGGAAACAACGATACACTTTTTGATACCATGTTTCTTAATCACTAACGTCTTATGAGATTATTTTTAAACGCAGAATGAATTGTAAGAAAATTTATGTACAAACCCCATCATTTAAAATTATAAATGCCTTACTAATGCAGAAGATTCCGGTTATTCAAAACACTGGTTAATGGAATCAACCGTTTTAATGAATCAAAATGTCAAAAATAGAACAAATCCAGTTCTATTGAGTGAATCACTTCATTGAATCAGCAGCTTTTTTGAATAAAATTTGCTTATAACAAACGTGATTCATATAAGCGGTAGCCGTTGTATTTTAATTCATCTTTTAACAGTTAATATAGTGATTTTATTCAAAAAATTAATATTTCATCTTAAAAACAGTTTTACTTAAGTACGCATAAAAAAACTACGCAAGTTTGATGCATAAATGTTTTATTTGCTATTATTAAACAATGATGAGCTTACAAAGTCCGATGTATACGCCGCGAGGCAAACATAAATATCGGAGGCTAGTCGAGAAAATCATAGGTGCTTTTGCCGTATAAAAGTATCGATTGAGCACTGCTGCTTTTCGAGTTCAAAATCGATATGTTTCTACTTTGGAAATGATGCTGCAAACTATCCCATGAATGGAGACCAAGGCAAACCAATAAAATTTCGTTGGCTGCATAAAAGGGCAAATAATATCAATTTTGCTTGGAAGCCATTAACTGCCACCAGCCGATGCAGCTCCAGGCACTTGTTTGCATTTGGGGAGAATCAATGTCACTTGATTTGGTATTAGATTTAAAAAAAGTTGAGCAGCTTCTCAGAAGATTTCAACGACGTTTTTTTTTTAATGAATATCAGTTGGTTATCTGTAGTTTTTTTGTTAAGCATTCCTAACATATAAATTACCTATTTATGCGTGTGTTTATAAATGTAATACTCATGCAAACTTTAGTAGTAATTTACTGTGAAAGTCAAATAAAATTGCTTTCAATAGCTCTGAAATTTGTACTTCAAAGTAATAAGTAAGCATTTTTAAGAAAATAACTTAAGTAAGCATTTTTTTGGGGGGGGGGGGGGTTATCGACATAATTCTTCTATCTTTCTTTCGACATAATACGGATCTTAACATATACTTAACTTTAATGTATTTGTAGATTGACAATTAAATTGATAATATATGGAGCTATCATATGAAAAAGGGATTAAGAGAATAAGTATGATGTATGGTTTATAGAATAGTAGTTTCCTTTTGCTATGCTATGTTATTTTACTTTGAAATCTTATCTTTTAATTTCATGCGAAAGAGAACATACGAAGAACTATTTTCTTGAAATGGTAAATAACATAAAACAAAATAATGTTGATATTCGAAAAGTAAGTTTGCTTAATTTCTGATTTTTTTTTTTTTTAATTTGCTATAACCTATTGTTTCAAATTCTCATCGATGCTTTGAATTATCTTCCAAACCTTTACGAAAGACCAGAAGTAAAAAAAAAAAACAGTGAGGTACTCAATGTATTAACCAACTATATCTATCTCATCCAAATAAACCTAAAAATGCTCAACTTGCAATATACTTGGGGATAAAACACTTTCAGAGAAGCTCTTTGTTTTCCCTTCAGGTGAAAATAAACTCTTGCAATGTTTGCCCATTTAGGGCTCATCTTCATGTCGTATCAAAGTGATCGATGGCATATTCTTATCTTTTCGATTTTGGGATTTTTTTTCCCCTTTTACTTTTCGATTTTTTCTTATTTCAAGGGATTTGCAATATGATAGACATTTCAGGGTTGTCGTTCGTTCAATTTTATTAATAGGAGCGGATTTTTATGTAAGATCGTCTTTCCATCAAAAAGAAGAAAAAAACATTTTAAGATGCATTGCAAAATTTCTTTTTGATGAACATAATTTTTAATTAACTTTACTAAACTTTAGTAGTTTTGAATCTTATAATGTCCTGTGACAATTTTAAAAAAATGTGTACAACTGAAAAAAAACAAAACAAAACATAACACAGAATCTAAAACTATGGAAAAACTAAAATGTTCTAACTAAGACCGCTTTACAAAGTATTTTACAGCTTTTTAAATCGTTAATTTTTACTAAAGCAATGGAAGACTCCATAAAGTGTATGCGCAACTAATGTTAGTTTTTTTCTGCATAACCAACCTAATGAGCGATTAGTAGATTTGTACTAGAAGTAAATATGCGAGATCGTGAATATCAGAAATAATAACATTGACATTTAAAAAATGCTTACATGCTTAAGTGATATTTCGGTGAAACTTTACTTGGAGTAAGTTTACAAAGTAAATAAAACTAATTTGAAAGTTAGAGGAGTTTTTCCAGCTTTTTACGATCTAAAATGATCAAAACTTTTTTATTTATTTAATTTGTTGTTAGTCTCCTGAATGTCTGTGTAGATGCAATTTTACTGCTAAGTATGAACTGAAGTATATCCTTTCTATGACCGAAGTCGTTAAGCATAATATCTAACATTGTAAACAAGAAATAAATCCATTCACAAAAAGGAGAACGTTCATATTTATCTTTCTTCTAACATCTGCTATTAAAATGAGTTTTAACTCCGGGAGATTTCCTAAAGCACGCTGGAAATGTCAAACAGCTGAATTGTATCTGAGGTTTGTTTACTTGGCAGGGAATTATTCACGTGACTTTGACTTTGCCAAATCTTTTTATTAATCCAGTCTACTTGGCAAGAGCATCGGAGTCGCGTCAAGTGAGGAAGGACGACTCGGTGGCAGTGATTTTTAAGAGGGGTGGTATGTTCAATTTCAGGAGAAGAGGATACACCTTCTACGAGTAAGAGAGTTGAAAGCTATCCATGATATATTTATACTTCAAAGAGTTCAGATTATCCGAGCACGTTCAAAAACCTTTTTTTTTTGCTTGCAACATTTTTGATGTAGTTTTAGTTAAAATCTATAATTAACTAGTATTTTTTAAAATTATTTGCATAAAACTGTATCAAAATGAATATATATCAGTCTAATTTTGCTGGATTATATTCAAAATTTTCAAGCAATTTACAAAAGCAGTTTACCAATGGGAATAAAAGTATCACAACAAAAACTTGCTGACTCTTCGCCTAAGGAATATGACAACTAATTTTTCGGCTGAGTTTTTTTTTTAGTTCATTCGAGTCCTTTTTGTAAGATTTTTGGCAATTTTTGCTGCACTGATATTTAAATGAATAACCCTAACTAATAAACTTTTGTTCTATTCCCTACAAAACAATGTAGAAAAAAGTCTTAAAATGTCATAAAAATGGGATGAGAATATTTTAAGTTTTCATATTTGAAGCAAACTTGGCGCAAAATCTAATATCGAAAAAAAAGGCACTTAGCAGTTCTAACGCGTTTTAAACATACATTACGCATATTAAGTTTAAATCCAACGTTAGAGATGCACAAATATACAGGTATACTGCAGACACGTGTTTCGGGGCTACAAGGAGCCTCTTTTTCAATGCAAGAAGTGTGAGCTTTAGGATGAAGAACACACTTCTTGCATTGAAAAAGAGGCTCCTTGTAGCCCCGAAACACGTGTCTGCAGTATACCTGTATATTTGTGCATCTCTAACGTTGGATTTAAACTTAATATCTATCGCACAAAGGTATTTATTTTCTTCATACATTATGCATATTCAAAGAGCAAAATATGTACGTCTAATGAAAGCAGAGACAAAAATTTACATTTATTAGGCACAAAAACTATGAAAAATTGCTATGTTTGTTTACATTCAAAGTTCCCAATGTTCCTCGAAATTCCGGGTTTATTTCCCAAAACTCCGACATTTTTCCCAGCTCTCAAAAATTGGCTCAATTTTTGCTATTCTGCACGAATTACATGCGATGCCTCTTTTTTAATACACTTTTATTAGTTTCACATGTGGGTTTGTTTGTACGTATGTAACTCTGAATAAAAGATAAATTCACGTTCTTTACAAATATAAAAGTAATATATTTAATACTATTAGTAATACTAAAGGCTAAACTATATTACATGCTCTTGTAACTGCATGTTAACTTATATTCCAACAAGGTTTAAAGCTTTGTACTCTAAAAGCGTATCTTTAGTTTCTTTACACTATAATTTAATTATTTTCCCAAGGTCCGATCTGTTGCGAAAAGAAAACCTCAGCAAAAGTAAAAACTGCTTGATTTGAAACATTTTGGTACATGATCCAAAACCTTTTCTACATAGTCGGCATTCTAATCGGGACATTTGTCGCTGCATGACTACGATCTTCCCAAACCTCATCATAGAAGGCAACCGCCTATTCTTAGAACCAATTCTCTACCCTAATCTGAACTAAACTTTCGTCCTCCAAGACAGATTTCCATGTGAGAAAAACAGACTGAAATCAGAAGGATCCAATTACGCTGCCACGGTCCGCACCTCCTTCTTTAAAATTTCATCACATTTTCACATGTTTCTGCTACTCATGAAAATGTTCTCTCACTCATTACTCATTTGTCGATAAACCTCTGCGGCATTGGACCTTCCTTCACTATGCAGAAACCAAATGATAGCGTACGTCTTGAAATTCATTCTTTTGGGGAAATTCCATTATTCGAGGGATGTTTACGTACTTCAAGTTCAGAACTTACAACTGTGACTTATTGTGGCCGATGGACACATTAGAAACACTGCACACTGCGCAACACTTCTGCGCGCAGCGGCATCGGTTTTCCCCAGGTCGTGTTTTTTTTTTTTTTTTTTTTGGGGGGGGGTACTTTTCGAAATCCAATTCAACTCATTTATTCGGACTTTTGACGCTCTTCTGTAAATGTATCAATCCGCCAGACCGCACTCTCAATTGTAATGCAGTGAAACCTCGATAACTAAAAACCCCAAGGGACCACGGAAATAGGTGGAGTAAAGCGGATACCAACATACGAGGTTCCATAATTTCAATTATTGTGCTTTCTGTATTATTTATTTACTAGTGCTTGCAATCAGCGTTAGAAAAAAATTATTTTCAGTAAAAGGTTTTTCCTTTCTTTTTTTCTTAGTAAAAAAACGTAAAATAAATAAGACAGTTTTGAATACCTTACTGGGAGTAAATCCCTTTGTATTGATAAGAGATAAGAACTTGTCAAAGCGAAAAGCATTTCTCACATTTGCTTGAAAAAAAATGTGTCGCGCTGGCCCTGCCTTGTTTCTTTTCTACATTTCTCTACGTACTTCTCTCTACGTACATTTTTCTAACCCCATCCTTACCCTGGGACTGCAGCAGGAACGCTAAGTGCGTGACATTAGTTTCATCTAGATACTAGTGAGAATTCTCCAAGACAGCTCTTTTCTATAAAACAATGAATTGACGGACTCACAAACAGCAGAATTCTAAGAAAAGATTAATGTGAAAGAATATGGGCAGCAAAAAGCGGACTAAAGTAGCTAGTAGATATAGACTTACAGAGGGTTCCTGTAAAAGTGTGTGACGTTAGAGAGGTTTATATCAATTGAAATTAACCCATTAATGCGTAGCGTCCCTTTTTAGGGACGGTCCAAAAAAAGGGTCTGCATTTCCCCTAAATGAATATTTCAACCAAAAAATAGTGTTCAATCAGTACCTTGGTATTGTTTCTATTAGTTATTAACAGATAGCAGCACATACCATTGTAAAGTGTGTTCTGTTGCAATTTTAATATGAACTTTATCAATAAAATAATTTTGGAAAAAAATAGAACCGACTTCAGTTGGAAATTGCTCTAAAAAGTAAAAAATATTTTTTTTCTTTGAACACCATCGAAACTACTTTTAAACATAAGTTTTGAAGTCGGCGCAAAAACAATGTATAGAATCATATGCAACTATAATTCAACTATATACATTTTAATGGATCCAGGTTCTTTAAAAGCATTCGCATACATTTCATTCATAACCACACATTCGTGTAATGGTACAAATATTCTGCTTTTAATTTTCAATGGTTTCTCCGAAAAATGTTGGCAAATTATGGTTAAATATCATTTGACCCATCGTTTTTGCGCAGACTTCAAAACTTATGTTTAAAAGTAGTTTCGATGGTGTTCAAAGAAAAAAATTATTTTTTACTTTTTAGAGCAATTTCCAACTGAAATCGGTTCTATTTTTTTCCAAAATTATTTTATTTTATTCTTTTTAGTGTAAGTGTACTTATGAAATAAGGTAATGTTTCCATTACGGAACTTCACCTACTTTTCTTAAGTAAATGCTCCATAAAATAAACTGAAAGAAAAAGAAGAAACTATCAACGCGTCTAAAATTATAAACGATTGACACTAAAAAATAATCTTTGTTATTCTCTGGTATTTATTTGTGTACTAGCTTAATCAAAGCCATTTAAATATCAATTCTTTGTCAACTAATTTATATTTCAAAGCAATTCTAGTTTCTCGTTGTTCAGAAGATTTTAACACATACTACGTACGTTACCGCTAATGAGTTTCTTGTTAGATTTAGTTAAGCCTTGGTTCAAATTTTTCATCGTGATTACTATTAATATTGCTGTTGCGAGGCAAAAAATTTTTGCAACAATGGATTGAAAATTTAATCATTTAATGGGGAAATGACATGAAATTTACTGTTTTCCATAATAACTTTTTTTCTAGTGAACAAATATCGTCATATGAGTACATGGTACCTAAGTTACACCATTTCCTATCGATTTTTAAAAAAAATCGTCCAAATCGGTTCAGTAGATCAGCTGTTATGTGCGAACAAACAAAAAAAAAGATACGCTTTGAATTGATAATCTCCTCCTTTGTTGAAGTCGGTTAAAAATGACATCGTTCACAATCTCAATAAAAAAAGGTGAATTTTCAAAGTTATGCTCAGATTCCCAGTTTATGTTAATTGCTGATTTTATTTCTTCTTACAAAATGTCTATTTAAATATTATATCGCTGGCTGAAAAAAAATTTAGTAAAAAAAGTATGTACCCTCTGGGGTGTTTATCGTAACTTTTAAGGGACGATTTTTCTTTCCTTAATAAAAAACTTATTTTTTCCATAACATATATATTTTTTTCCTGTCCATTAAACACTCTTTGTAACCAGTATACAAAATATCTTTGGAAAAAAAAGTCAGGCATTAATGGGTTAACATTGGACAAACCTTTGCAAAGACAAATGTCGACTTACTAAGGTAATAGTTTTTAGCTTGTCGAGTTACCGGAGCTCCATTGTATATAGAAAGCCTACGGCATATTTCACTGTAGTTAGCTATATAGTTCAGGAATAGATATTGACTTTCCGTAATATTTGACACAGTCCACAAAGCTCTATCTAAAGTAAAATACGCAAATATAAAACAACTTTTTTTCATCAAAGCTCTTTCAAGAACGATTTTAAAACGAATGCACAGAATAATCTCCATTGGTAACGGCAACTTTTTGGAATAAAAAGCTTTTAGTATTCAAAAAGGGCATTTGCAAGCTATCATCTAGCGATAGAAGTTTTTTCTCTCTTGAAATATTTTCCAAAGTCTACACGTGTCTGAATTTTGTTCAATGCAAATGCTTTTGCAATTCGAATGAATTTAAAATTGAACATCATCATGAAGATGGCAACGTTCTATTTTTTTAAATTTTCCATTCAAGAACTGATTTCAGAAATTTTCCATAGCTATATCCCATAGGCTTAAAAAAAATAGTGAAAAGCGAAATAAAACTGAAATATCATCTTTATATCGATTATTTTTCTGTTCAATTCATCTTATTAGGGATTATTTTTGTTAGAGCTTTATGTGTAGCGTATTCATATTTTCAGCGTTTCTCTTTTGGAAAATATCTACCAGAATCACAAATATTGCAATCACAATATTTTCACTGTAGCTATTCTTAAATGTTTTAATGATCCATTTCAGTACAAAATATTTTTATCAAAAGCAAAAGAAAAAAATGCATGCACAAATATTGATAAAATTTCGAATTTATCGGTCGCGGAGGAAATAGTAATAGAAAATGAGAGAAAATTTAACAAAGAGGGAAAAAATTATGACGGATTTTATAGAAAGAAGTATATGGTTAGTGAAGTAGTAGTAGTAGATATAGTGATTCGATCTTGATATCGATTTTCCAGAACGACACTAATTTTGATTATGACTGCGCCTATCGGAGACAGCTTCCAAAAAGTCAGTTTTTTTTTTTTTTCGAAAATACTTCGTTTTTAATTTTCACTTGCCGTCTTTCTTCATTTTATTTCATTTGTTTTTTTATTTATTATTTGTACTTTTTTAATTCTCTATCACACTTAACGTACTGTTCATTTTCGAACTCCGCGCTTGTCAACCACGAACTGTTCTATTTGAAAAATGGGTGATAGGTTATGGAGGAGCACTGCATGATGCCTTCAAATTTCGTTGCTGTTCCTTGTTGAATGTTTCATTTCTTCACCCCCACCCCACCCCCGCAATTTTGAGAAAATGAGACTTGACGCATGCGCAAATATGAGGAAGGTTGCGCGATTCAATACCAAACAGTAGGGTGCGTTACACTTAATGCACATGTTATCTTTATGGTTTTTCGTTTTTCATACAGTCACATGTTTACTCTCGATTCTTCTAAAGTCATGAAATTGTTTCATGTTTTTTTTCATTCAAGGAACAAAAAAAGTTTTGTAAAAATATAGGTTAAGAGAGCAAAATGCTTCAACTTTTTTATTGTTCTAGAAGTTGACGGATCTCTCCAAAAATGGTATTTATCGTGAATCAACATTCCCTCTTTTTATAGCTGACAAACCCGTTTTTACACTTGATATTTTCTATATGACTCCTTTGCCGTAATCTGCGTTCCATACCTTAATATTATGAACGTTTTTTTTTAAAGACAAATAGGGATTTTACTTCTTTGTCTTACGTTAATGACAATGCGTAGTTCAGCTAAATTGACCATTATATTATAGATGAAACGCGTGAAGCTACTTAGTTTTACTACAGAAAATGAGCAAAATGTCCTTAACGGAAAAGCTATAAAGTGCAATTTGCTCACGGTAAATTATTTACCTATGCAGAAAAATTGGAAGACAATTACTAGACACTAGCACAAGGATATCTTGGAATTACTCTTATTGGAATGCGGCCAGTTAACAGTTACAAGTAAAGAAATATGGAAGGGAAGTATGGTGTCCAGTTCAATCTTACCTCGAAGTAGGTTTAACTGTTTCTTAAAGAAGGAAACATGCAATAAAACTGATCTTTTTTTCCAACGTACAAGCAGTGTTGTAGTTGAGGATGGATTGCGGGGGAGCGACGTTACCCGAAACATTCGGTTTGCTGTTGTAAAATGAATGCAAATTTATTGTAAAATGGTATTCAAATAACTTTAAAAAATAATAGTAAATGCCAGTCTTTTAAATTTAGGTTGGCTAAGTGACCCTTTTTGACCGAACAAAAACATCCACCCTGTTAAGGTTTTCGAAATATTTTTCCAACTATAACCATGAATACAAGTACTATTTATAAAACTAGTTATCCTCCCCCCAGAAAGAAAAACCCGTCCAGAACTAAACGAGCCTACTTCCCCGTATGTCAACATCGACATTCTGATCAATATTCTCTTAATTATCTAATACTGCCAATGCGTGTTGAACACATATTTTAAAACTGTTTAAAATTGCACGAAAAATTGTTCAAATCAAGAAGTCAATTACGGGAAAGAGATTCTCACAAAAAAAAAAGTGTTTGAATCGCACTGTTTACTCAAAATGTTTTAGGTAGGGGAGGGACCGACATACATTTTCTGTATCTTAAAACCCTACTTTCCAATTTTTCAATGTTTATTTATTTTAGATTTTTTTCCAGACTTACCAATATTTTTAAGATGTAACGAGAAAGTAGGCTAAAAAAAGGAAACTTTCAAAGTTATTTCTATTGCTTATATTCACGTGCTACTCTACACATAACGCCACGAAATATGAAATACCTAGAAGCCACCTCGTTGCAACGTCATCACAAATGTGCATCCAATGATTAACTGTGCTGTCGGATCAGAGGGGCAGGGATTCGGATTCCCGAGCTGACTTGATAAAGCGTTATTGCTCGAGAGAAACGCGTGGCCAGGCGACTAACACACTAATGAAAAAAAGTTTTATACATTAAAGAAACTTCTTCTAACGAGAGGATGGTACGAACTAGTTTTTCCATATGAAAGATTGAAATATGGTTCTTATATCTATCGAAGACACTGTATTCGATAGTGGAGGTCTGATTTTTCGCAATTTTCCCGTTCTCTAGATATATTGTAAGACGGGGTTCCACGCCCCAACCAAGCGGAAAGATTTATGAATAATGTTGTGCTAATGAAAAATGGAAAACAATAGGTAATAATTTTCTTAATGTAGGTTTAGATGCTGTGTTCAATCGATCGGCACTATAGCAAACACAAAATAAATTGTAAAGCAGTAAGTAACCGCTCCTAAGCGGTTTGCACGTGAATTGAATGTTTCTGCCTTAGCCCTGGCTAAGGCAGAAACATGCAATACACCACCAGCTTGTTTATTCCAACCATGGACTGCAGTTTCGCGCTTATTATGCACTCATCAGCATGGAATAGGAATTAAACGAGCTGGAGGCTAAAATCCTCTTATAGAGCAAAGAGAGCCAAAAAGCTGGCAGCTGATGTGAAATTAGAATAAAAAAGCTGATGGTGGATTATAAAATAAATTTATTATTAAAAAACGAAATCTTCACTTTGACACGAAGTACCCTGACAGCCAGGTGATTCTCCCCACTCTACCATCCTGATGGAGTGGAGCGAATTGCTCTTGACGACGACTTTTTGATTTGAACATTTTTTCATTCAACTTGGAAGTTTGAAAATATTTGTTCGACATGCATTTGGCAGTGTTATATAGTTAAGAGAATAGTGACCAGATGCTACAATGTCGATGCTAGTATACGAGAAAGTAGGTTCGCTTAGTTTTGAACGGAACTTTTTTTTTTTTTTTTTTTTAGATCACATAACCAACTCTAGTTTTTCCGAAGTAAAGCAATTTGAAAATCTGATGTAAAACGTTGCACTCGAAAAAGGAAGAGAGGCAGACAACATTCTGAGATTGAATGGTTGACTGATCATGTCCGTCGAAATATTAAAGAAACGCAATATCTATTAATTTTATTTTCTGCATTGTGTGTACATGTTTTTAACTGTAATCCGTTTACTAAATACTTTATTCGTGGAATAATACCTATAATTTCCAAAGTGAAGCCAGTTTGCAAATCTGATGCAAAACTTTGCATTCAAAGAAAGAAGTAATACGCCCACACACTTACACACACACACACACACACACACACACACACACACACACACACACACACTCATTTCTCAGTCTGATATTAAACGGCTGATTGATTATGCCCATGCTAAAGAAAATAAATATATCTCAATGTTAATCTCTTTAAGCAAGCTTCTTTTTATTTTTTTCCGCATCATACTGCCTAGAATTAAAAAAAAAGTAATGACATTTTACAAATCCAACGCAAAACTTTTTACTCGAAGAAAGAAATGCAAAAGAATTTCGAGATTGAACGACTGATCGAGCTCATCGAAGTATCAAAGAAACGACATATCTATTGATGTTAATTTCTTCGAACAGGTCATGATTAAATACTTCCTCCCTGCAGTACCATTTATTCATTACGTGTTCCCCTCTCTCCGTCTGTGTTCTTTTTCGGAATATCTAGAATTCCAGGATTTCGTCCTTCAGGTAAACTTTCATCTTGTTTCTAAGAATAGCGTCTCATCTTTCATATTAAAAGTTTAAAGCCCGTGGCTTAGCCTCCTGAAAAGTCAGAGGTGAAAGTAAGATAATTCATCCCGGCTGCATCAGGAAAACTTTCATTACGAGATTGAAAACCCACGCGCGCTCTGATTTTAATCATTTATGCTCCTTTTGTATGGATTGGTGAAAGATGGAATAATTTTTAGTGTGGTTTTCTTCTGTAAAATTTACCAATACCTTTGCCGGGAAAAAGGCATAGTGTGTGTGTTTTTTCATGAGAACAACTGGAACAATACCTGAAGCAGTTGTTAGAAAATGAAGAGAGGAATGATCAAGATCTGATAGGTTTCTTTTAAAGAAACATTTAGTTTTTAATTAATTAATAATTTTGCAATCCGTTCTTGGGTGTAATTTACTGTAACAACATTAGTTTAAAAATCTAGACAGCAAACAGTAATAATAATAATAATCACAAAGAATACTAATAATAATAAGAATAATATGAATAAATAAATGATAATAATAATACTAACGAAGCATTTGGTAATTTTTCTGAGATCGAAAAGATAAAGGCGCAACTTAATTGTAACCTTAAAGCGTGTCTTAAATTAAAAGCCTTATTTCTGGTTGAAAGTAATTCACCCATCGCATCCAATGAACAAATTAGCAACGTCCATATCTGTAGTAATATCTGAAACATAGTTTAAACGACATAATTATCCATTTTAGCAATCTGTAGCCTAATTATAATGCATCATGTGTGTAATTAGAGCTTTCAATTGACCAAAATGTAATACTACACTACGCCTTATTGTGTCATCAGTCAATTTTTCACTGACGTCAACATAATGTTACATCGCGTTGGCCGGAGAAGATATCAGATTCTCCAAATTTAAATTTCATCACTTTGTATGCCAAATAAATGCGCACAAGAGCAAAATCGGATTATTTTCTACAATTGTGTGTGATAGTGTGGTAATGAATAGAATAATTTTTTCTTTCAATTTTGGTAATTTGTTCCATTGATGAGATCTCTCTTAGATTTTTAGGATAAGCTGACCATAAACCTATAATTATTATTTACTCATTTGAAATGCTTATCTTTTTATTTATGTGCTTAGTTTAGAGAAAATGACTTTAATTAAAAACCCAAACATTCACAAAGAACTACTAAAGTCTGTTTTTACCTAAGAAAAAGAGATTTTAAAAATTTTATGAATTTTAATAACTTCAAGACGTTTTCAACACAAAAGATCAACATTTTTTTAAATTATTTGAATTGCTGCCATTTAATGTTTATTGGTAACAAGACTTTTTTTTCTTTTTTTAAGAAGTACATTTATTTATTCTAGTAACGGTCCATAGGCCCATTTAACTCTATGTCCAATTCATTAAAACTCTCCACAACTTTTGTTGTGACTGTTTTCCTGATTATTTAAAATCAATTTCAAAATGGGTTTACAAGATGTTTGTACAGCTACATGTAAATTACATCAATTTTCACATGGAATATGCATATTAAGTGCACGTTTCAATTTTCGCTTTTTATTGTTACAGCACTTTTTACTTTGTACGAGTAAGTTTCGTAAAACTATTAATTTCACTATAAAATCTACCTAGTTTATAATAAAATGCATCCTATCTAATTTTATTTAAAGCAAAAATACCCCGAATTCATCGAGGGTTATGCATGTTAAAACATTTCTCATGCCGTAACTTTTCCCACTTTGTAATTTATTCCTTTTCATTAATTAAGAGTTCAAGATTGAGTAAATATTGAAATAATGCTAGAATATAAATATTATTCAGGATGAAACGTTATTTCAAAGAAAAAATGAAAAGTTAGTCAACGTAAGATTTTTAAATTCATTTTTATTTAATTTTATACTTATACCTGCTTTGAAAAATTCTAAAAATAACAGCAGAGTATAAAACTAAATATTTTGATACCTTAAATTAGTGCTCTTCAATTTAAGATACTTCACTTGACATGTTTTTGATTTTGAGGCGTTTTTTTAATTGCTGCCATTTTTGGTCAAAACTGGATAAAACTACTCATTTACTCTATCATCCTCAATTAATTCATTTATTATTAATTTATTATCATTAATTAATTCATTTATTATTAGTAGTAGTTTGTAAAAAATCCCTCAGCCGCTAACAAAATTTTTCGCAAGTGTTTGTCGGTACCCGAATTATTTTTTTTAATAAAGAAAAGAAAATGGAAAACAAAGCTTTCACATATCCATTGAAAAGTACTGTCTAATCTTTTATCGTAAAACCTTCCTCGCATTTGCGCATGGCTGAGGTCTCTTCGGATTTTATCAAAATAGGGGGAAATGCGAAGAAACATTCAACAGGAAGTAAGAAGCGAAAACACCGGCAAGTGCATCTCCTTATCCTATCACCCCTTTTTCAAATGGAAGCGATCGTGACTGTCAGGCGCGCAATACGCAGACAGACAGTAGCATGTTTTTTAACGATCCACAAATGGAAAGTTTATGCGATAAGGGAAAAAAAAAACAAGACTGGCGCGCGGTTTTTTTCTTTTTTTTTTTTTCAAAAACTCTTGCTGGTCCGTGGGTCAAGTACTATTTTTTCGTAAAATTTTACAACCATTAAAAAGACTTGGTTCTCATTCCTCCCGATCTCCATTCAAAAATTTGCTTTTCAAAGTTTTCTCTGTGGTACAAAGTTATACCCTGTGGCACGTAATTTATTAATTAGATTTTGATTCTAGAAACTTCAAAGCACTTTTATGAGCCACTTGAATTCCTTCAATTCAATTCTATTTATTAAAATTTCTAACTTCAGCAACAGCATGGATTTTTGTAATCAAACAAGGCATTCAAAAATATTTCAAAACTCTGAATTCAATACTTTGAGGGAAGAACGTATTTAAGTTATGATTTGAAGATAAGGCAAGAATTTAAGATTTTAAAAAAAAATATTGTATAATAATATCATACCACAAAAGGAAAACATATGCATGGAAATTCCTCAAAAAGACTTTTGTGATTTTCTTGCAATCAATCGCTACTAGAGGAAAAAAAAATGTGTATGTGAAGGAGGGTCTTGTCTTTTTATAACGCAAAGGAAATGTAATAAATTATGACAAGCGATTTAAATACTTTTCCTAGCTATATGTTTATCATATACACTGCTCAAAACAATTAGAAAAACATAAGGTTTTAACAAAATTACTCAAAAATGTATACCAACAAGTAACATAAAATGAACGATCCATAATTTAAAGCCAGTCAGGAAACGGAAGAAGAAAACTTTGCATGCAAATCAAAATTCAGGACGTCAAAGAGCAGAAAAAAGAGATAAGGGCAGAAATAGGGATGTTGCAGAAACGTCTTGCTTCCCTAATTGTTTTGAGCAGTGTAGATTCATTTACAGATATATCAAATAATTATCATTGACTATTTTTTTCCATTTATTAAACGTAAAGCAAAGGGAAAATTGTACACATGCATGCATACATACATACGTACAGATGCATGCGTGTGCGAGAGAGAGGAGTGTCATATTATTCGAAAATTATTTGAAACATTACTGGATATAAATGTTAATGAAAAAAAAAAGAAAAACTGACCAAAACTATTTGAAAAATTGGTGTTTATTAAATTTTGGCGGCACTCTTTTTCTTAGTTGGCGAGAGAAATAATAAACTTCACTATTTCTAAAACAATTATTCAGAATGTATTCTTACTTATTCCAAACCGTTATTCGGGTCTCCCATTGTTTCATTTTCCTCGACGCGCATTACAATAATTGCTGACTCCCCGTTCTGTTTGTTCCGTTATAGAAAGCATTTACAGAATACATATTTGAAAAGTAAAACTCTAGTTTCTTAAATTGACGAAACAGGATGATTGCATTATGATTTCTTTTCTCTACTCCTGAGAGACGCGAAACATTCTTTTATTCTCGAACATTTTTCGGGAACAAATTTCAGTCCGGAACTACTCTTTTCAAGGTTTTCGGAGAATGCTGTAAAATTATTCTTCGTTGTTCATAAAACGAAAGAAAACACGGTTTGGTCTCTCTACATCCGTAAATTCTTTGTTCAAACAAACTAGTTTACACGAGCCGTTCATGCTGCAAAAATAAATAATTTGCGATTTCTCTCACCAATATGAAAGATTGATTTTTGGTTTCGACTTGAAGTATCTCCTTTCTTTTCTTTCATTTATTATTGTTTAGTTATTTGTTTTTTAATTTTATTTATTTTTTGTTTTTGTTTTTTTATTTATTGCAGCTCTTTGATGTTTTTTTTTTTCAATGCACTTTTACTTTTATGTAACTATCAAACGTGAATGCTTAACTCATTTATGCCCAGTAGCCTAAAAACGGGACACTTGTTAGTGACTGCGTACAAAAACCTGCGTACAAAAACCTGTTACTTTACTACAGCTGTTTTTCACAAGTTAAATAGTCCTTCTTCTTGAGAAAACTGGTTAGAGCCACTAGTTGGACATGAGAGTTAATTTATTGACAGCTATTTTCAGACAAACGTCAGTCAAGCAACGATCCCGCATGTGTAGCAACAAAAAGTAACTTTGTTTTTGCGAACATAAAATTAAACTATTTTCAAATGATTTGCTTAAAATTGATCACAGGTGCCTTCTGTAATGTAACTTTGTAAAATTTAAGTCAAGTAAGGTTGTATTTTGCTCACATATCTGCAAAATATCCTATAAACAGGACGTTACATAACTCAATAAATATGGCAACGGCGAACTATTTTATGCCTAAAATGTATGTAAACCATTCCAAGTAAGAGTTTTAAACAGATAAAAATTGAAAAAAATTGTTAAAAAAAACGTGGGCATAAATGGGTTAAATATAATTGATAAATTTTTGCCATTTTGTGTTAGATTTAATTCCTCTTTTCGGTAAATATCGTGTGAAATTCTGCACTGTCAATCGCTGGGGTCGTGGTGACCCCTCATCGGTAAGGCGGCTTGTAATTGGAGGGTTCCGGGTTCGATTCCAGCCGGCCAAAGGTGTGCTTTAAGCATGTTTGAAACTAAATTAAAAACGCCTTGTTTTGTTTACAAACATTGTATTTGTTAACAAATAGAAGATGGCAACAATAAAAACTAAATCATTCCGGTAGTTTCATCGCCGTGTTATAGTAGTATCATACTGTTGTTCTAAGCGCAAAAGTGGTAAGGGCCCTGCGCCACATCAGCGTAAAACGCGACCGAAACCGAAAATACGGGTATTTTCCATAGAAACGGCTATGTAATCCATTTTACGTGTCTGCTTTATTTTTCTACTTTACTTCAGTGTGGAGTAGGGTCCTAACTGCAGTCGAGTTCAAACTGAGATATCACTCTTTAAAGTTTTGCGGCACCATGTGTTTCAGATGAGACTTTTTCATAATGTTTAAAAAAAATATTTCCAGTTCTCAAATGACCATATAATTTTGTACTTAAGTAAAATACGTCACAAAGAGCCCCTGGTGGCAATAACTCCATTTTGTTAAAATGTGAAGATACGACTTTTGTGCTTAGCGCGGCAGTATAGCTCTCGGCGAATTTTCCGATTCAACAGTTTATTAAGAGAAATGCTTTCAAATCGTAAATGAAAACATTTAAATCTAATACATCTTTCAGGAACGTCATTTAGGGGGGGCAGGGGGGGTCAATTGCCCCCCCTAGCTTTGAGAAATCAATGTATTTGCATATAGGTAGGCGTGGTTTTTAATGTTTTCCGATGAAATTGCATTCCGTTTGGACCCTTTGCCTCCCCTCCCCCCCCCTCTGGAAAAACTTGAAATGACGTCCCTGACATCTTTCACTTTTTTTATAACAACTCTGCAAAAAAAGAGCCACGCATAAACGAATGAAATTAGCATAATTTAATGTGGGATGATCTAGGACAACTGAAAATCGGCGTATAAATGAAAAAGGTGCAAAATTGAGGCGGTGTATAAGTGAGATTTTACTGTAGGTAATAACGTAGCAGAATACATGCCGTGCTAAAGGTAGAGGTTAGGTGCACCACAATATTGCAACGAGATAACATTAAGCAAATAACATTAATATCATATATTATAATAGATGTGATTATCATAATAATTCTAACAAAATGTTATCGCTGTAGTATCAGAAAAGTATATGAAAGATAGTTTCATATAGCAAAACATGATGGATAATATGTGAAGTTTATTCCAACGTTAGAGATGCACAAATATGCAGGTATACCGCAGACACGTGTTTCGAGGCTACAAGGAGCCTCTTTTTCAATGCAAGAGGTGTGAGCTTTAGGATGAAGAGTCATCCTTTTATCGGATAACTCTTCATCCTAAAGCTCACACCTCTTGCATTGAAAAAGAGGCTCCTTATAGCCTCGAAACACGTGTCTGCGGTATACCTGCATATTTGTGCATCTCTAACGTTGGAATAAACTTCACATCTATCGCACAAAGGTATTTATTTTCTTCATGATGGATAATACTTCGAATGCTACGTCATATTATCATTTATAAAGAAATAAAAATAAAGTAAATAATTTACTGCAAAACTATCGACTCCCCTTGAATTAGTAAGAGGCTGCCCACAAATGATGTCACGCTATGAGGGGAAGTGGTGAAATTGTGACAGTTTGTGACATGGGGAAAGAGAGTAACAAGAAGTGTGTTGTCCCGCATTTTTCATGAAAATAAGGTGACAAGTGATAAAGGGGAAAAGGAGGTAAATTGAAGTGTGACACTTTCTGACAAAAAGGAGAGGAGAACCAAAAATGCCGAAAAATGTGACATTTATGCACAGCCCCTAAGCATTATGCATGCAAAACATGTCAATCGATTATGTTTAACAATAAACCAACCTTTAGTCACAACTCTGTTGATACATTATTATAGTCTTCCTTATTCTGATCTTAAAGCATACATTCCCACGAAATTACATCGGCAAACTGTTTATCGTACATGTAATTGAAAATTCAAAACTGATGTCTTAGTTTAATAACATATTCACAACTCAATATAACTCTTTGGCACAAAAGCCGTTACTTCGATCATTTACTCAGAGTCCATTTTAATCCTTGGCCCTTCCGATCCCGGGCAATTTTCCGCTTCATTCGACGCGACATGAGTCTGTTTGAGCAATGGTTTAATTGAACTATTTCGCCGGAATAAATGTCACAGCGAGGAATTGATTAAAGAGTCGGACTTTTCACAGATGGAGCCTGAGTAATTGCTTTAGAAAAGGGAACTCTGTTTGGGGAAAGAAGCGGTAACTTTCCGTTCAGGCACTGAAAAAGAGAAAAGCTGGAAAAGTTTTGGGTGGGAGCTGCGTATAAATGTTGCAGACTTTATTTCGGTGTTTTTTTTTTATTGTTATATACTTAATTATTTATTTATTTATGAAGCTTCGCTTCTTGATGAGCGTTGTTGGCCAGGGTAAACGGGGGAAGAGGGAGCATAAAAAAAATTCTACCTGCTACTTGCAAAGCGCACGCTCAGGTTTTTTTTTTTTTTTTTTTTGTGACTCATTCCACTTGCTAGACAGTGTCATCTAAATCGAGTCCATGAACCAGTCAGAAAGCAATTTCTCAAGAAGCAACTTGGAAAACGAAAACAATTGGCGCTTCAGGCAGCCAATGCATGACTAGAGCCGCTATATAGACAGGCCGACGCATCAAGATTTAGTTTCATCACTTTGGATCCAATTCATTTACTTTTACCTTCAATTTTTCATTGTTGTGGAATAGGGTTACAAGAAAAATGTTTTGGCACGTTGCTAAGCTTCGCCAAATCCACGTGCCGCTACTTATTGCTCGCAGTGAAGAAATACCAAAACGCGATTAATGGCTAGAAAAGACAACCACTCAAACACTCAAACACGCGCTGTATCCAAAGTGGTGAAACTTAATCTTGATGCGCCGGCTCGTCTATATAGGGGCCTTATGCATGACAAAGTATGAGCAGGAGCAGCACGAGAAATGTTATAACCTGGCCAGGGTCGTCTGTATACTTCTACTATTGGTCCAAATTAGAGCAGCACCAGGACGATAGCCCGCCCTCGTACCAGTCATGAACAGGGGCTTTTCTCCAGACAATGCTTATATTAATCTTAGCCTTCGAAGAAATTTCCGAATAAGTAAGACCAAGGCTTCACTAGCTAGTGAAGCCTTGGTAAGACAGCCGATATCTGTAGGATCTTTAAGACTGCCTTCTCTAGCTAGTTCATCCGCTATTTCATTACCACTGACGTTCACGTGAGAAGGAGCCCACTGAAAATAAATCTTGTTATTGGTGCTCAATAATCTCAATTGTTGGACAATGCTACCAGTAGTTTTGTCTCCATGTCTCCATCATTTAGATAAGTGTTGGATAGAGCTTCGGCTGTCACTCAAAATCCAATGTCAGTATTGATATTTTCGTTGACAAGTACATTAGTGCCGAAAAGCAGAGCAGTAGTCCGGGTTTCTTCTACTAATCCTAGAGCCGCTATATAGACAGGCCGACGCATCAAGCTTAAGTTCGACCACTTTGGATCCAATTCATTCACTTTTACTTTCAATTTTTCATTGTTGTAGGGTGGGGTTACCAGAAAAAAGATTTGGCGCATTGCTAATCTTTGCCGCTAATAATTTCCCCCACTGAAAAATTAACAAAACGCGATTACTGGCCGGAAAAGACAAACACTCAAACACGCGCTGGATCCAAAGTGGTGAAACTTAATCTTGATGCGCCGACTCGTCTATATAGGGGCCTTAACTAATCCTAATGCCAAACCCATGCCTAATGTAAACCCCACTACCAGAGATAACGCCATCACCCCTGCTTCCATCAGTATAGATGTACAAAGAGTTACTGTGTATTTCTTTTTAGCAGGGCGTCGGAGTCGGAGTCGGACTGATTTTGGACCAAAGGAGTCGGAGTCGTTGAAAAACATGTCGACTCCGACTCCGACCAGCTCCGATTTGGAGGAAATTTTATGGAGGTGAAAACATGTCTTTGAAACTAACAGATACAAATTTTCAGCGTCCAATATCCAAATTCTTAGCATCTAGGATCATTAAAAAGTGCTTCAAATGGCGGGTCTTTGCCGCAAAAATGCAATGTGTTAAAATAAAGTCTGGCCATTTAACAAGAAAATGATTAGTTATGTACGGAGTCAAATGACAAGAGCGGCACTTGTCTTTTGCTCTGGAGAAAATGAACTTTTTGGGAGGTCACAGTGACCTCCGAGAATTGAGGTGAATGTGGTGAAACTACCTGCGAGAATTCTTGAGAAAATTGAACTTTTTGAGAGGTCACAATGACCTCTCATGACCTCTGACTGGGATACCCCAGCTTGCTATCTGCCCCCCTAAAGTGAGTCCTAGCTACGACCCTGAATAAAAATGAAACTTTTAAAAATGGACTTAATATTTCAACCTTTGTTTAGGGTTTTTCCCTTTTCATATTTGGGTAAAAAAAATAATAATAAAAAAAAAGCAGGAGGTCGGAGTCGAAAGTTTTAAAATCTCGGAGTCGGGGTCGACCATTTTTCCTCCGACTCCGCAGCCCTGCTTTTTAGCCCTATAGCAGTTCTTCTGTAACGAAGCTTCCGTGGCGAAATACGCTCATGCATTTGTCTGTAAATCGAAAAAATAGTACTACAAATTCAACCGAGAGAATGATGTATTTTTAATACGCTTTTATAAATTTCACTTGTGGGTTTATCAGTATGTATGCAACTCTAAATAAAAGATAAAATTCATGTTATTTACTAAGATAAAAGTAATATATCTAACTAGGTGACCCGTGCGGAATTCCGCAAAAAAAAAAAAAAAAAAAAAAAAAAAAAAAAAAAACACTCTAAACTTAAAATTTAATACGACAATTTTTATTGGCTTCATTATTTGCCCGAAGTTGCGGGCAGTGTCGAAATCTATAAAAAAAAGTCCAGCGTAAGTTGGTGTAGTCCCTGCCGGAGGTTGCAAGTTCCCGATCATATGGTACACTTGACCATGTAGTTTAAAACAATATGGACCTCTGCCAGGAATGTTAACTGAGTCCACTTTGACTGAAGCGAAGGCCAAAGCATTGTTGAATTGTCTAATATTGTCTAGGTAGTAGACACCTTCCTGTTAGTCTGCCTGTTGGTACCCTGTTCCTTGGCATTGTAAAATCTTGTACGTTTGCACGACATCGCCATCAACTGCCGTCGTTCTGACAACTTTTCAAAGAGATCAAAGACACGTTCACTTTTACAACTACTACAAAAGTGATACCCTATATTAAAATCAAATACCCAAGGCTACCACTAAACTAAATACTAACGTTATCGCAAAACTACCATAGTATTTTGAAACAATAAAAGTTACAATTAAGGTTTACCGAGCTAAGCCTTGGCTTGAAATGTCGCATTTAAAATTGATTTGAACAACAATGGTAAAACGATTTTAACCGTTGAGCAAAAAATTTAACTTTTTCAAACTTCAATCGCTTATAAGTCGCTTAAACGTGGATTTTCGAGATTGTCGTTACGCGGCGCTAGCGGAGAAACGTTCTAAAGAACGCATTTTTTTTAATCTTTCGAATGAAATCAAAATGGAGACGATACGACAATTATTTCGCTAGATAGAGTCAATTTTGTGCCCAAAAATTGAAGTTCGAATAAAAAACGAACCGACACTTTTTAGAGGGTGGGTCTAATTTTCGTCAATAGCCCGCGGGATAAGCTTCAAAATCATAAATTTTCATGCAATTCGATATAGAAATGAGCGAGTTTCGACCGGGTATAGGATTCGGCTTAGAGAAATAATATATAGAGATACTATTATTAAAACTAAAGGCTAAACTATATTATTACACGTTGATGTGTTCAAGTGTTTCAGTTTGTCTGTAACTCTCGTAACTCTGAATAAAAGATAAAATTCGAGTTCTTTGCAAATATAAAAATAATATATTTAGTACTATTGTTAATACTAAAGGCTAAACTATTACATGTTGATGTATTATGAGTGCATGTAAATTTAGCGGATATTAAATAGTTTTGAAAATTACATGGAAATCCGTTAAAGGTTAGAGTTGTAGTTTAACCTTTGTTTGATTAACTCTAAAATTTTATTTTTTAGTTTATAAATTATATTTAAGATTATTTAGTGTTAAAAATTATGGCAGTTACGGGATCGGTTAACAGAAGTTTTATTGAATACGTTTTTGCTGTTGTGTTTTTTTAGTATATGCAGATCTATCAGACGATCCAGATAATCAGAAGCATAAGCGTCGATTTGATTAATTGATTTTCATATTTTTCATAAGAAATCATTATAATTTCCCGTCATTCCAAGATTGATTGCAAATTGTAGATACGTTTTCAACATTGATATATATATATATTTTAATTATGTCGTATTTTTCTATTGAATCATTATTTTCATTGTTTCGCGCACACACTTCTTTTTTTCTCCAATCAGTCTTCACAATCGACTCTAAGCAGAAACATTCAATGAAAGAAACAAATGAAGATGAAAATGACCCATGAAATAAACAATGCCTTATTGAGGAATTATTTTTTCAATGTTTCTTTAAAACGAGGGTTAAAGTTTTTGTGCCTCATTAAATACAAATAAAATTCTGAAAGTTAGCTGAAACCAATTTTCTTTCTCATAGAAAAATTTCACGCATCAAATTACGCTTCGAATTATCTATCAACAAGAACCAACTAAATCCCACACTCCCCCATAAGTATGTAACAAATATTTCACAAATTTCTGTGACAAAGTACTTGGCGAAAAAGAAAAGCTATAAGAGGAGGAAGTTTACAAAATTCCAGCATAAACCATTGTCATAACTCTCTTCCAGTCGCATAACAACGTTAACAGGAGAGAGTTTGAAGAGTTATTACTTTAACAAGATAGCTCACGCGGAATCCGCGCTGCAGCACCAAATCTGTTAACAGGCTTCCGTGGAGGCGGAAAATTATGACTGAACCTATGGACGAAAAAAAAAAGGGATCCGGAAAACAGTTATGAAATACTAATTTGGCACATAATATGTGTAAGCATAATGCTGAAACGCATTTAACAGACTATAATATTAATCGGATTTTAATGTACTACATTAAAAAAGCAAAATATTTGAAAAGGTTGTATGCTTGCTTCGAGGTTTAAAGGAATTCCTGTTTCTATTTAAAAAGCTGTGAGCTTGTGGATGTAAAGATATTCGGCATTTTTTTTTCTGCTTCGTCATTTCACAAATTCATCGGAAATTTAAACAATGGTTCTAAGGTAGTCTCTCTAACTATCGCCAAAATTTCCAAACCGACCCTGAATTCGATATAACATTTGTCGTTCAGATACTTTGCCAACTTTTGAGATTTATCGTTAATTTGGCAGCAGAAACTTGGCAAACAAAAACTAGGCGACATTTCCCGCAATACTTGCCTATTTATGATATTGTTTTAGTCAGCATTGAACTTGGTTAAAGTCGATTTGCCGTAGAAAAATTGTAAAGATCTCCTTTGGAACTTTTGGACAGCTAGACCCCAGTCAAACTATAAACACGAAATTTCAACCGAAATTCTTACACCGTTTTTGAGTAGTGCAAGATACGCACATGTAGACCTCACGAGAAAAATCGTATCTAACTTGAGGACGATTCAAATAAATATTAGGATATGCTATTTTTTTCTTTCTTACCTTACTTACTTATTTTTTAAGCGGATGCAGACGGGTCGAAAAAACATTTGGTGGCGACTAAAATGAAAATTTAGGCTGTAATTCTTCTGTTTTTTTCCCACGAAATTCAACACTTCTTTTGTTTCGTACATAGGAATAGATGGGGGAACTATGACATACGGAAAATGGAGTGTGCAATATTTAGAGTACTTTTCATGAATTGTATTTTCATACACTTTTATTGTTTTCTAATGGAGAGAATAATCTCCTTTGAAGTGGATATCAAAATTTGAGAAGTAGATTTTTATCATAGTGTGCAACAAACGCCGGTTAATTGAATAAGTGTATAATTGTGAATCAGCAGTTTTGATGAATCAAATCGCCAAAAATAGAACAAAATATAGCTATATTAAATTAGTCGCTTTATTGCATCAAAACTGTTTTGAACAAACGTGATTCATGTAAGCAGCGGCCAATGCATTTTAACCCTACATTGTATGATTTTATATTTTTCTTTGTGAAAAAAACATGTTTTTCAATAAAAAATAAAGTATGGAAAAATATTTTGAAAAAATTAAGTTTGAGGATTAATGGTAATAGTTGCTTCAAATATACCTAATAACTTGCTTTTTATGCACTGAGTTGCCTTATGACTACATTCTACTGGTCATAAGGAGGAAAAATTGTCCATGTATCCAATTGGCAACACAATGCAGTGTAGGGTTAAACAAAAACGAAGAATTTTGAACCCCTAACATTTCTTATAGAAAAACAATTGCTATTTTTCTTTTCCCTTTGCCTTTATTTCTTTTTTTAATAACAATCTAAAGATAACAACAATAGTAATAACAATACTGTGAGAAATAATAGTAACAACAACATTAAATATTGTTACTATCACTGTAATGTCTTGCTCATAAATTAAAATAATTTAAATTATAGTTTAAAAAACTAAAAAATACGCTTTTAGAGTTAAACTAAAAAGAGAGAAACTCTAACTGATTTTATGGTACTCTAACTGAATTTTTCCCTTCCGATTTTCAAAACTATTGAATGTCAGCTCTAAGTTTACATGAACTCATAACAATACATCAACATATAATATAGTTCAGACTTAAGTATTAATAATTATATTAAATATCTATATTACTTTTATATTTGCAAAGAACGTGAATTTAATCTTTTATTCCGAGTTACCTACCCAAACAACTGAACACTTATAATACATCAACATGTCATATAGTTTAGCCCTTAGTATCAACAATAGTGTTAAATATATTACTTTCATATTTGTAAAGAACGTGAATTTTATCTTTTATTCAGAGTTGCTGGCATACAAACAAACCCACATGTGAAATTAATAAATTCGTCTTAATAAACTACAAACATTTCATTGAAATGCAAACGAGTCACAACATATCTGAATTAAAGCTACACATAAGCACAAAACTGACATTTCCCGATTTCTATTCGACAAGTTCAAGCTCTAACCTTTCCCGATTCTGCCAACAATCCTTTCCTCCCCGAGAGAGAAGTGCCTTTGGTCATGATCGAGAGGCACTGCAACCTTTCCCGAAGCTCTCACGATAAATGATTCCACGCTTTCGAACTGCAGAAAATGTCGTGACACCACCCCCCTATATCCCAATCCAAGAACGGCGAACAGGTGGTAAGAGAATGTCACGGTAGCGTGCGTCTGCGGATGTTTATTAGCACGAGAAGTGCATCCATTCTTGGAGTAAAATTTGCCTGGAGATTTCGTTCGTTTCAGTGTCTGGATTTTTGGTTGGTATTTGGATATTCCGCTATATGTCTGAGTTGGAGTTGTTTCCCAACTGTTGAATGCTTCTGGTTAAGGAGCTGTTTTTTTTTTCATGAGAGTTACTTCTTAATTCAAAAGGGAAAATAGAATAGCTGCGGTAATATTTGCGGTAATATGAAATATATACCCAAAGAAGAACCGAAAATGGAACTAGAGAAACTGGCAAGTTTATATTTTGATGTTATCTTGACAAAACTAAAAATTACTGAGTGAATTTGTAGTAGCTAGTGAAAAACAAAACGTAACAATCTGCAAACTATGCTATACATATACATATCTCTTTGTGCATTTAAATTATTTGCTGCTGGTAAGTACTTTGGCAAAACTCTAAACTTTATTTCAATGTCGGAGTAAAAGTCGAGTTTGTAAACTCTTCAAAATGGAAACATGGAGTTCAAATAGTGAATGATACTGCAATTTTAGTTCATGAAATGTCACCAAAACGATAATCCAATCCTATTCTTAATTTTTTTAAATCGCCTCAAAAACAAAAATGTTGCCCCTATTTTGTATAAGAATTTATTGCTATTTCATGGACGTTTTAATACAGGACATCCAACTGCCTTCCTGAAGGAATCTTATACTCCATCTCAAAAATAAGCGAGAGGCAAAATAGTTGAGGCAAACTAGCTATAAGTCAAAAATTTAATATAAATAACTGTTTCTCCAACTACTGCTGAAAATGCATAATTTTAAATATTTATCGGTAGGGTTAGAGGACCAGACTCCTTTTTAGAAATGACGAACAAAATAAGGAAGAAAATAGCATCAACCCAGCGCAACATTCAACACAGCAAAAGAAATTGTTACCCCGCTCATTGAACAGATTTGTGTAATCAGACTAATATTTTAAAGCTTTCCCATTTTATCGAAGAAAAGATATTACGGGTTTTTTCTTTTTGATGTATCTCTTCTGCTTTTCAAAATATTCTAATTATACTGTATTTCGCTAAGTTTTTAAGATTAAGTGTACACTGTATTTATTGATAAGATTGACCAAAAGCAAGCGGGGGACACACGTTGCTAGAAGGTTTGCCGTAATACCACTTTTCGGGATTTTCTCTGGAATAAAATAGCGTTAAGCAATGTGATTTGTATTCGCGGTCTGATTGGCCCTAATTTGTTTTCGTCTAAGCTAAACCCACGATTGACATCGCCAAATGGCGCAATTCTTTGCTTATATCAAATGTATTTTTTCGAATAAGGAACCACTTAAAATAAAAGTAAGAGCACTTCAATAGACAATTATCCACTATCACCAATAATGTTTCCAATGAGTTATGATGGGAAACTTCCTAGCTCAATAATGATTAGGAATTCTCCGTTCCTTCAAACTTCCAATAAGTTCCATTTATAAAATCTCAATGACAAAATTATAACAACAAAACTATAATTAAACACAATTTTCCAAACCTCAAATAAAACTAATATTTCCAGAATTGCTTCATGAGGGGAAAATTGACGATTTATTCTACTGAAGCACTAATTACATTAACAGGGTGGCCACAGACCTGGAAAACAGGGAAAACCTGGAATTATCAGGGATTTTGAAAATTCTGGAGAAATCAGGGAATAATCAGGGATTTTGGGAACAAATCAGGGAAAATTAAATCAGAACTTCAGTCCTTAATTTTTCAGCACTAAAGTATTAAAAATGGTTACATGTTTGGTAATCTAAGGACATCTCAGACATGTACTAGAAAAATTTCCAAAACCGTCGTGAATTGTTCATAAATAAAGACGTAAAAAGGTAATTTCAGTGTTTTTTTTTTTTTTTTTTAAATGGAGAGTTAAAGGGGACGGGAGGTTTGGGATTTCTTCCTTGGAATGTTTTGAAAAATGCTGAAGCCTGAAAAATTCAGGCTGTTTTTAGTGATGTAAAATTAGTGGGAGGAGGATTGCCTTTTTTTTTGTTGATAAAATTACAAAACTGCTGTTTTAAAAATGCAAAATTTAAGCAATCTTTGGTGAACTTAGGAGAAGAGTTTCGACTGCCGTAATCCAAGTAAAAAAAATTAAGTCTAAAGCATAAAAAGCTGAATTTTAGGCTACTTTTGAAAAACTTAAAAAGAGGTGATTAGGAGACTTTCTGCCAAGAAATGTTTGAAACTAAAAATGGGGGGATTGGGGGGTGTAAGATTTTAGTAGCTGGTGATCTAAATGTATAGAGGGGGCTTATTGCTTAAGAAGGAGGGAAAGTCTTACAAATGGAAATTTAGATCACCTTTTGTGAACTTATAGGAAGGGGTTCAAGGTACTTTCTTTAAGTTTTTGTGTTGCTGAAGTAGTAAAATCTCTGTTTCAGGCTACCTTTGTGTGAATTAAAGAGAAGAGAGGATCTCTCTAGGAATTTTTCAAAACTGAAATCTTAAATCTATTGTGTGGTGTCTTAGGCAATGTCTAAGGAAAGGAGGAGAGGCTTTTTATTAGAAAAATCCAAAACTGGAGTTTTAAAGATGTAACTATAGGCCATCTTTCATGAGCATAAGGTTCTGGGGTTGTACTGGAAATTTTTGAAGCTGGATTTGCTCAAACTTCCTAGTGAGCTATCATTCAGTGACTTAAAAGAGAGGGTATTCGTTTGATACCTTCTGATTTTTTTTCTTTTTTTTAAAGTTGCAGTCTTAAAATTTTAACGTTGTCTTTGGGGCGATAAAGATAGGGGTGGGAGCTTTTCCTAGAAAAGATTCCGAAACTGAAATGTTAAAAACCCAAATTTAAGCCATCTTCTGATGAATTTAGGGAAGGGTTTCGGGGCTCTCTCTCAAAAATGTTTTGAAGCTGAATTATTAAGAACCCTAAGCTATCTTTGTGTAGCTCAAGCAGGGGGGATTTTGAGGCTATCACCCAAAAACTTTTAAAAATTGAAAGTCTAAAGCTTTTAGTTGTGTTTGGTGATGTAAGTTTTGAAGAGTGGGGAGACTGTTTAGAAAAATATCTGAACTGGAGGCTTTAAAATGCTGATTTAGGCCATTGTTAGCAATAGTAGGAGATTTCAGGCATTCTCCCCCTGAATGTGTTTCAAAATTGTTGATTAGTGAAAGCCTAATTTTAAGTTGCAATCTTTTGTAAAGTTAGGTGTTGGGGTGATGAACCATTGAACTTTCATAGCTCAAATATGTAAAAAACACTATTTTATGGTTTTCTTTCAGTGACTTAAAGAGGGAGGATTTGGGGCCCCTCTGCCGAAAATAATTTGACTTAAAGTTGAAGGCTTAAATCTTTTAGGGATTGTTCGGTGAAGAAATAGTATGGCTTATACAAATTTGGCCACCTTTGGTGAATTTGGGGGAAATGGTTTGGGCCTTTTCTCTTGAAAAGTTTTCATAGCCGACATATTAAAAACTTTTAAATCATCTCTAGATGTCTTAAGGCTGGGGAGATTTTGTACAGTCTTGAAAGTTTAACTCTATCTTTTGTGAAGTTAGAGAGAAGAATAGCAGTGAAAAATGTTCCTCTAAAGTTTTTAAAAACTAAATAAAAGTTTTTAGGCTCTCTTTGGAGATGTTAGAAGTTTAGTAAACTGATTTTAAATTTGTAAAACGTTCCTTTTGTTAATGACGTTTTTTATTGTTATTTAAATAAATCAAACCAACCATGTAATTTAATTTTTATTAACAAAATAGCTGTCTCAAACGCATTTCTTGTTATTGTTTTTCATTTTAGAAAAATTAATAATTAATGCCTGAAGTAGTTTAAATAGCAAGAAATATCCAAGTATCAATTAAGAGAAGAAATTAAACTTCAAGAGGATGAAAAATGCGCCGTACAAGAAATCAGGGAAAATTTTAGTTGGACAGGGAGAAATCAGGGAAAAGTCAGGGAAAAAGATTTTGTTCTTCCTGTGGCCACCCTGATTAAACTATTCAATAATCGCTTCGAATTTCTCAAAGACTATTGTGTCTAAATAAATGAATGCGAAAATTAACTTTCTGCAATTTAAGGTGGCAGCTGTTGTTTATATTTTATTAACTCCTATCTTCTCCTTGACTGCGTAATTACTCTTTATTCGCAATAGCGAAAATTTGTATTTGGTAATTACCTTCTCATCTGTTATTTAAATTTTCCTCCGGTTCCATATCCTTTAATAATCCTTGTTAATAGCTGCCGAAGAAGGGCTATCAATCTGAATTAGTTTTATCGATTTTTAACTCGTGTAATTAATTGGAATGGATCTGGCAACAGCGATTGCAGCTTATTTTGGCTGACTTTTTCTGACGTGGCTGTATGTTGTGGAAAGTAAAGATCGTTTTCTTTTGCCGCTTCTCTTTGAGGATATCAAAGTAATACGTTCGATTCTTTTCCATAAAGGGAAATATTTATTAATGAACTGAAGTTTTACTTCGTCATTAATGCATTTTAATAATTAATGACAAGTGTCTTTAGAAAACTAAAGTTTGTGCTGAAAGATAAAGCCCGTGTTATTTTTCTACTCCCATTTTTAGCCTACTTTCCCGTTAAAATTAAAAGAAAGACGAAAAAAGTATTAAAAGTAGCTTAATGCATCTAAAAAATATCGCCAAGTTAAAAAATATCGCCAAGTTAAAAAAATATCGCCAAGTCCAAAAAATATCGCCAAGTTAAAAAAATAAAAAGGTAAAATGAAAATCGAAAAATTAAAAATTTGAAAGTAGGGTATTGAGATGGGGAATTTGTGTGTCGGTCTGTCTGTCGGTCGGTCGGTCTGTCTGTCCCCCCCCCCCCCCCCTAATAACTTTTGAATGAACATTCCGATTTGGACAAACTTTTTTTTGTTGGAAAGATCTCGGCGAGTACAGCTCATTCCCATATTTGATTTTTCGATTTGAACAATTTTTGGTTCAACTTTGAACCGTTCAAATAACCTGTCCCGCGATACTAACTTTTGAGTGAACAGTCCGATTTGAACAAACTTTTTTTTGTTCGAAAGATCTTTTCAAGGATACTTCATTCCCGTATCTACATTTTCGATTTGAGCAATTTTTCGTTCGACATTGAACCGTTCAAACAAGCTGTCACCCCTAATAACTTTTGAATGAACAGTCCGATTTAAACAAACTTTTTTTTGTTCAAAGCATCTCGGCAAGGATACTTTATTACCGTATTTAAATTTTCAATTTGAGCATTTTTGGTTCAACATTGAACCGTTCAAGCAACCTTTCTCAACCTAATAACTTTTGAGTGAACAGTCCGAATGGAATAAACTTTTTTTGTTCGAAAGATCTCGGCGAGTACAGCTCATTCCCATATTTGATTTTTCGATTTGAACAATTTTTCGTTCAATATTGAACCGTTCAGAAAAAAAAATTAACATTAGCGTCTACGGGGAATTTAAGTTGCATGTTGATCCTGAACTTAAAGTCGGATCTCCTTTAAACTAACTTTGTAAGAAAATGGTTTTGATAAGTAATGTTTGTAAAGTACTTTTCTGAGAATTCTTCTGTGAGGACTCTGATTCCGACTCCGACTCCGCAAACATGGCGGAAATGCAGGCTCAGAAAAAAAAATGACTGACTGTGCAGACGATTTTTTGTTTATTTATTCATTTGTTTTATTTTATTTATTATTATTTTTTTTTGGCAGGCGATTTTTTTTGTAACAAAACAAAACGAGAAAATTTTATTCTTTATTTATATTTAACAACTGGCAACGGATTAAAAGTGAAATTCGAGACATTTTATTAACGGACGAGCTTTTTTTTTTCTTTTTTTTCTTTTTTTTTTTCTTTGATAAAATGTGTTTTGATGCTCTTTGTACTTTTATTTATTTATTTATTTTTGAAAACGATGGAGGATTTTTTCTAAGGAGGAACTGTAACAGTTACTCTTTAAAAGGTGCAACAAAACTTTATTTATTCGTTAATTACTTTTTACGTGTCTATTTCATCTGATGAGAGGGGTGTATTTTGCTTTTCGAAATCAGCTCTAAGTGCTAGAAAGGTATGTTTGACATAATTTTCAGTCTCAGATAATCAAGAGAATAATGATCAGATGCGAGAATGTCGATGTCGATGTACGGGTAAGTAGGCTCGTTTGGTTCTTGACAGAACTTCTTGTTACTTCCTTTTACGTAGTAAAGGAAGTATTGTGATCGCGAAAAAAAAATCACTCAAATTTTAGTCTAAATTTTGATTTTGCTCTCCCCCAAATGAATGTACAGTAGTTTTTTCGACCTGTCAGCACGTGCATATATCCCTACCAACATATAAGCCGCCGAAAAATCCTTTTCAACCACCCCCGAGTTAATTACGACGAGTTTTCTCGTGACGTCTGTATGTACGTATGTGCGGATGTATGTGCGGATGTGGGTCGCATAACTCAAAAACTATATGCCGTAGAAGCTTCTAGCTTGGTATGTAGGCTCTGAGGATGGTCTAGTTGTGCACCCCCCCTTGTGGCTGCATTTAAATGTTCCCAAGAGGGTGTTTTACCCCTTTTTTGGGGTAAATTTTCAATGCAGACTCAAGTGATATGAATTGGCGCGACCACTTGGCGATACGTCGCCAAGCTTTTGGTCGCCAAGTGTTTGACTCCAGCTGGCGACAAATTTAGCGAAAAAATTATTTTTGAATTTGGGTTCAACTTGGCGATATTTTGCGAAAAATTTACTGAATGTTCTTAAAATCAGCAATATTTAGAAAATTAACCATTGTAAAATATGTTTTGAATTGTTTCGTGGCAGATTAGGGGAGTAAATATTTGAATTGTTACCTTGCTCACTCCAAGCACTTTTTTTAACACTTAAGGCAACTATATACTAAGAAATTTACACGTAAAAGGAAGTAGTGTGGGGTCCATACCAGATTTTTATTAATTTATTCATTTATTTTTTCGTAATTTTATCTTGCGGAAACAAATCTTGAAAACAAATTTATTGATATATTTGGTAGTTATTTAGTTTATTATTTATTTTAAATTTTGATATTTTCTGAACATGGATTCAGGACAATCACATGCATTTTCACTGAAAATCAACTAAGAAAGATTCTCGAAACTTTCAAAACAAAATAACGAACTCTTATTTTACATTAAATTATTATATAACAAACATGTTAGACAACTTCAAAAGTATTTTTAGAGGGTACAGATTTTTGGTTAATCAACAACAATTTCTGTATACTGTCAATGTGCATGCTCCTTTATTCTAACTAACTGGCAAGTTGATTTCGTTTGTGCTTGTGGTTGAAACACGTGATTACACATTTTAGCGTCATCCCCCAATCTACCCAAGATTTTAAGAAATATTGAGGGAATATTGAGGAAATATATTGAGGGATTGAGAATAAAGAAATAAGAACACAGACGAAAGAAATTGAGTAAATAAAATATTACGGAATTAAAGTTTGAGTAGCAATTAAGTTTTGCAAGAAAATAAATATTAAGAAAAGTAATAAAAAACGCATGCACTAAACATAGCTTTGAAGACTGGGATATGTTAACTGGCAATAAATGTAACATTATTATGATTAATTATTTTTACAAGATGTTGCATTTTTATTTGAACTGATTTTTTCCTTTTAACTCTTCGTTCATTAGTCATATTTATTTATCAAAAATATGTATGCATGTTAAGTACAATACTTTTATTATCTGGTAATTATAAAAAATGAGAACTTTAAAAATTCAAAAAATGTACTTATTATATTTTACCGAGTAGCACACTCAGCAAATCATAAAAAAAATGTGTTTCAATGATTTATCTTCTAAAAATAGCCAATTTAACATCATTCAGTGGATTTTTCGCGAAATATCGCCAATAGTGTAAAATTGAACCCAAATATGAAAATAAGTTTTTTTTTAACAAATTTGTCGCCAAGTTACTGAAAAATGCTTGGCGACCGAAAGCTAGGCGATGTAGCCCCGACTGGTCGCCAAATTATAATATCACTTGAGTCTGCATTAAAATAGACAGATTTATCCCAAAAGGGGGTAAAAGACCCCCCTCAGAGCCTACATGCCAAACGAGATTGTCTTACGCCATACCGTGTTTTAGTCATGCGAGTCACCTACATACATACGTACATACAGACGTCACGAGAAAACTCGTCGTAATTCACTCAGGGGTGGTCGGAAAGGATGATTCGACTTTTTATATGTTTTGAGATACATATGCAAGAGCCGACGGGTCGAAAAAACTACTCAACATTCGTTCAAAGGTGAGCAAAATAGAAATGTAGGCCGAAATTTAAGGAAAAAAATTTTCTCGATTACAATGCTTCCTTTACTGCGTAAAAGGAAGTAAAAATGAAAAGATCTTTCATACATTTGAGAAGAATCAAGTTTTCTCTCCAATGGAATTGATTGATAGTTGGCTTAAACTATTTGGATTTTTTTTTTTTTTTTTGTTTGTTTGTTTGTTTAGTGATGCAAAGTAAAAACATCCATTTAAGTTTAAAAAAAAAAAGCTTTTATGTAATGTTATGGTACTATAGTTAAGTGGTTAGAATTATCAGGACCAAAAAAAAGGGAAAAAGAATTCGAGTACTAGAAAGCTAGAAACAGATCCCCCAGGGTTAGTCTAAAAGTTCCCTCTACTTACGTACGGAATGGAGTTTGTGAAGATCACTGAGCTCAGAAAACATTGCATCAAAGTAAAACTCACTAATACCAAACATTGCGCTTTGGAACTAAATCCTTCACTCCAACAATTTCTCCTAATAAAGTTGCACATTAACGCCCTAAATTGCTGCATAAAAAAAACCTGTAACCGAAATTGTTTATTACTTAGCATACCCTGAACTTCAAACTATAAGTATGCTGATTATCCAAATAAAAGATTAATTGTTTTCTTCTTGAAAATAGTCTGTGCGTCTTTTGTGAACTTTTTCATGCGTTTCAGAGAAACTTTTACAAGTCTATAAAGAACTATATTATTCGTGTATTTCCAAAAAAAAGTGGTAAAAATATATAACTGTTGGGAAAGATATACTGGTAAACACGGATATAGAAAGTGAAATTAATGGCTTTGCAGCACTGGGTAGCGTGTTTATGGTACATCAATTCTTTAAGTTTGGGGTCTTGTTTTCGCTGGATGTGAGGGAATGGTAAAGGGAGCTTTCCTTCTAGGAAGCGGACAACTTTTACGTGTGAAAGAAACCCTGCGAAAAGAAGGTTTAGTCTGTTCTTTCTTCTTTTTAAAACGTATTTGCACTTTACATGGCTGCATTTCTATGTCCTATTTTCTGATTTTTCTCACAAATCTGAACCCCGATTGACACAAATAACTCTGGACAACAAATTTTCAAAAGGTTCTTGCTTCCCAAATAATAAGGTAAATTTCTAATGAGTTCATTTTTCTGGTTATAAATACGAAAAAGAAACTTTTAAATTGTTTGTCTTTTTTTTCTTGTTATTTATGTGCAGACAAAAAATAAATAAATAAAATAAGAAAACTTTAAATATGTTTTCGATTTCCGCTGACCGGGTAGTGATAATGTACGTGGGAAACATCTTTGATAGTCGTTCAGTACTAGTCAATAAGCATTACCAATCCTCAAGGTATCATTGATTTATATCGGCAGTATTCTGATGAAAACGTTCGTTGTGCTTGTCAGTTTCTCATTGACAGGAACATAGGAGAAGAAATTCAAGTTGAAGTCTCTAAAAACTGGTGATATTCAAAAATAAAACTGATACTCAGCAGATTTAATGGTTGGTTTCCTCCCAATCATTGATGCACCAAATGGCCATTCGGAGCATTGGCACCTTACTATTCTTTATCCATGAAGTCACTGGTATAGATTTGCTGCAAAAAAAGCGATTTGACGATGGGGCTCAATTTATGCTTTATTTTGCAGCCGAAGTACTACAAATACTACGCTTACTTAGCTACTGCACGGTATTTTTCTCCGCAGCAAGTGTCAATTCAACTGAAATACAACATGAGTTGTCTGGAATATTAACCTTTTAACTGTCATGCCCGAGATAATCTCGGGCACAGCACTGGTGTTCGAAAATGTCACGACCGAGTATTACTCTTTTTTTTTTTTTTTTTTTTTTTTTTTTTTTTTTTTTTTTTTTTAAGGGCATCGTATTGTTATACCCGAATATATATCGGGAGACGTTTATTTCGGCTTCATCTCTTTGTCAAACTCGACTGGTTTGGTTTGGTTATTTTAGGTTTACTGGCACAAGAGCCTTTATAGGCTATACTGCGCCAAACGATGATAACCAGTAATATTAAAAACATTTTAAAACACATATAGATCATGTTTAAAATCCAAACTAAGCAAGAGAAAGAAAGGACTAACAATTTTTATTAAAATCAGAAATACATAATAAAACAAAGACAAAACACTCAAGACAAAGATAAAACCACTAAATCGGAGATATAAAAACGCTGTAATTACTGAAAGGAATTCACTTTTATTTAATTTTTTTTATTTATTTTTTAGAAAATAATTTTTTTTAATTTTTAGAAAATAATGCTTCACTAGAAGCGAACTTTACAACTGCAATATTGAGTAGCAGCCGCCTCAAGCAAATATGCTACAAAACTTAAAATATTTTACCCATGGCTTCAAAATATCAATTTTAAACTACTAAGTATATTTTATTTTGTAACCAGGGGTGATTGTGTTCCGGTATTTTACCGGATTTCCGGTATTTTCATGGTCGATTCTGGTATTTTTATGTTCGAAAATACCGGAAATAAAATACTTTTAATTATGCTTTTTTCTTCCCATCTTCGGTATTTTTTTAATTTTTCGAATTTTCGGTGATTATACCGATAAGTACTAATAATATTCATCGAATGGAAATGTTAAGATGCCATGAAGAAAATAATGAAATGTTAAGGTCATACTGTGTTGATTAGGCGATTCATAGGTACTGCATCTGGATAAATTCTTTTCTATATTTTCAGTAACAAATGCAACTTTCATTACTTTATAAAGATTTTCGCACAACAAACAGTAATTCTGTTAGACTTTTACTTTCTCCTTAAAATATTTTTTTGAGATTATTTGTACAACACCAGGGCACAATTTAATTAAATGCATGCACAATGTTTTAATGTGACTAAAAACTATTTGAAACCATTCGAATATATGAAATGTGTCTTGTTTTTTTTATGAAAGGCAATTAAATATAAAACATGTATATAATTATAAAATTAGGTGGGCTTAAATAATAGGAGCCTTGGTTTGAAAAAAATGCCCCCCTCCCCACACACATTTTCTCTTTAAAACTTTCAGGTATTTTTTCATGAACTCACAATCACTCCTGATAATTTTGTACTAAACATTTGATTTTTGCAATAAAAAAAATTTGACAATTTGTGCACCCGAATCATCAAAATAACTTGACAGTTAAAGGTTTAACGCTGCTACTGAGAGACATTACTAGGCACTACCGGGGCTGCGGAGTCGGAGTCGGTCTGATTTTCAAGTAACGAAATAGGACTAGAGAGAAGTCGGGAGTCAAAAGCTTTAAAATTCCATGATTCAGAGTCACAATTGGTCTTTTTTCCTCCGAGTCTTTAACTCTAGTAGGGCTGCGGAGTAAGAATCGGAGCCGTTTCCTTTAACTGCGAAGCTCTGGAAACTACACTAAAAATAAAAATTAAACTGAAGCTTTAGAGACATTAGTTTAAGTAAGCATTTCACAAGCATGCATGTGTGCTCTGGATACACTTTTTTTCTTCTCACCTTGATATTTGTGTTCACCACGTCAATTTCAGTCAGTATGGCTTACTTTTAGACACTTTCACTGAAGAATCAATTGAATTATTATCTCGTCTATAGTGTAACAGAAACTTATAGTTGCGTTAATGCTGGAGTGCGTGTAATTGGAGCCTCAAAATAATTTAAATAATTACGGAAGACATAAAAAGTGAAACAGACTCAATGAAACTTGTAATATCTAGATAAATTTAGTTTTTCTCAAAAAAAAAAAAAAAAAAGAATGGAAAGGTACTTAGAATGACATCATTTAGTTTGAAATTGTAAATGGATTAAGAGTGCACCGAAAATAGAAAATTCTGTCAAAAATATTAAAATCGACAAAAAGTGAAACACAGCAGACCAAATTACTCCACGCACAAGCTGAATACAATTACAATTGGGAATAAGTTAATACTTTCTCGAAATTGGATTTTATAACAAAAATACCAAAAATTTGTTTTCGTTTTTAAAGTTACCCAAATGAAATAAACGTTAGACTAAAGCTTTTCTGAAAGATAACTAAAGAAAGTGAAAATAATCCATTTAAAATTAAAATGCATATGCTTTTTATTTCTCGAATAACGGAGCGATTGCTTCTCAAGCTATATTTTAATGGTTTCAGATACTAAAAGGCATCCCATGATAAAACATGTTAATAAATTCTTACAAAAGACGGTCTTTGTAAATTTAAATATGGTAAAGATTTTTTTTGCTCGACGTAATTAGCCGAAATGGGTTTTACTAAGTTCATTGTGCATTTCCTCATTCATCGTTCTGCAGCCTTTTCAGAGAATATTGGATATTAGTCGCAGATAGTCTCTATCGGTCCTTTTTTGGCACTTATAAAAGGAATCTAATATCATTATTTTTCCGTTCCTTGAAAAGATTACTCATTAGTAAATGCAGTTTCTTTCTCTAGTGCCGTTTTCAATGATTCTATAAGGATTGCAGAACGAATAATGTTGTAGCTAGACAGGAAATCTTTCAGAACTAAGCAAGCCTTCCTTTCATGCACCAAATTCTTTTTTAATACATTAGTTATGACTTATGGCAACTCTTCTGCTAAGTGTTACATATATACACAGAGGGTGCAGCTTAAGTATTCATCCTAATAATGTCTGGTCAGCAAGAGCTATAGTCATAAAAGTGAAGTTTAAATAAAGTTAAGTTGCCATCCACTGCACAATGAACATCGCCACCTGGCTGCAAAACGTGGAATTAACTTTATCTCAGAAACGGTACGAAATACCGGAGAAAAGTCAGTTTCAGAGTTATTTAGGGTCTTCAAACTAATATAAAGAGATATGTTAAATACAGTAATGTTAAATACATACTTGTTTGACTGCATTAAGCAAAACTGCATTCTCCGCAGAAAAACATTATTTATTTGTAATGCTCAAAATGGTGTATATTAGTCCAAATACACATCTGGACATGAAACTGCCCTTTCCGCATTGCAGATGACACGCTTGGCATAAGTATACTTACTACTGTTTCAAAGATCCTGCAATGTTGGTGGAGAGGTTGCATAAACCCTCGTTGTGTGATGCATTCTAACCTGAAAAAGGGCAAAAGAAGGTCAAGTAAACGTAGAGGCATTCTACGCAGCCCCCACGTCTGACGCTGGGCGCGGGACATATCCGCTGCAGCCTAGGACATTTCCGCCGCAAAGTTTATCTCTACTCCCCCCCCCCCATGACGCATTTCCGCCGCGTCTTTTCCCGCCGTCTTCGTACTACAGGACAACTCCGCCGATTGAGCTAGTATGGTGCAATACTTGGCGAAGTTTAAATTGATTTACGTACCATACTGTGCTCCGCCAGTAGCCCGGGAATTTATTTCGTTTATTTAGATTTGCTGTTGGTCGCCGAAACACGATGTGCTGCCAAGAATGGAAGCCTTAAACCAGTAACCCCTTTCTAACCTTTGAAAATGGCGCGGCGGATTTGTCCTGTACCAGTCAGAGGGGGAATAGGAGTCGCGGCGGAAATGTCCCATGCGGGGAAGAGAGGGATAAAATTTGCGGCGGAGATGTCCTGTTCCACTGACGCTTGAAGCTGGATTTTACGTGGAATATTTAAAACATTCTTGGGCAGAAATTGTATTTCTTTTCTCAAGTTGATGATATTGAGAAACTTTTTCCATTTAGTTCCTTTTGTGAGATAATAACGCTAACTGCGAAGTGGAGCTGTAAACGACTTCATTGTACAGTCCATTAATTCTCAACATTTTTACAGCTACCGCAAATTTAGGAGTAAAATTTTTCGATGACCCCCTAGTGGATCAACAGGAAGGGGAGGGGCAAATTTATGAGAAACAAAAGCTGAAAGCGATTTCATTCAACCCTTCAGCATTCTCTCATCGCCTGTGAGGGGCGGTAGCTATCACCTTGTTAAACATCCGGTGTAGGGCATTGCTACTTTTCTATCTCTTGACAACCGACTTTACGAGTATAGATCTTCTCGGTCAGAATTGAAGGGCATGGAGGATTAAAGGGCTATGTTACATTTTTAAGAATGGACTTTCTGGACAATGGTAATCAATGGATACAGGTAAGCAAATAAGACTTGGTACATCAAAAAGTAGGTGTCATTAGACCAGTTTCATACGCACACTAACGACAAAACTAGAAAACAAAAAAGCTGCAACAATAAAACTTTTAACTTTAATTACTTAAAATTTCTGTTAATGAATAATAGTACTCATAACGTTAATTGATAATGAAGTAAGCAATTCGTTTAAAGATGGAACTTAAGCTTGCATAGTATAATGAATAATTGACTTTTGAAACATTAGAAGCATTGAAAAGAATTCAACTTTCCTCAACTCTCTTCATCAATAAAAACATTTCTTAAAACGTTCTTTTTATCAAACAGTTATTTTTGCAATCCGCGTTGTGTGTCATTTACCATATTTTTTAGAAATCATTATGGCCAAAATTAAAACTCTACAAGAACCACTAGGGAAAAATAAGAAAAGCAGACCCAGTTACGCATTTACCTTTAATTCCCAATTTTGAGCGTAATTATTTTTGTCGCCGATCAGCTGGGAAAACTGGCAACGCAATTAATTTATGTTCATGACTGGTGATTAATTCTGTCTTGCCCTACAAGAAAAGTAAGCCTTGGGAACACTGAATTCCTTTCTTTACTTAATGTGGCGTAATTGCTTTTGGATCTGCTTTCTTAATCAATTGCAGCCGCCTTATAATGCAGGTTCCCATTAACGTGGGGCTGCAGTCTCATATCCCGTGACTTCATTTTTAGAATCCATAAATGTAGCTCTGCTTTTAGTTGCTGCTTCGTGAAAGATGCAACTTTCTGAAACATTAATTAATCTGAAAGCATAAATTAAGTCGAATGTTAAAAAATTCTGCGTATAACAAGGAAAACATTGAGTTCTACTAAGTTTATTAACATGTAAAACAATAAATTTAACTAACTTGATTAATCTAAATGATTTAAGCTACTGTGCATAAATAATGTCACACTTTTTTCAACATATTTGACACCTTTTCTCCATTTATGACAAATCAGATTTCATCTTACTTACATTTACCTAAACCTATAGTTATCTTTAAAAAAAAAAATCAGCCAATTTGTGAGATGTCAAACTTCTTGTTACCCCCTCCCTCCCCATTGTCGGAAACTGTCACAATTTCACCCCCACTCCCTGTCTTAAAGCGTAGCATCAGTTGTTGACGACTATAAAACTCTAGATTAGCAATCGCCAGTCGCCAACGGGCAACCAGTTCATTGAGAATGGCTACCAAGGAATGAAGTCCCAGTCGCCGAAACTGGTGACCGTTGTTTGACTTCAAAGTGAATTTACGTAGTGGCATTATTGGGCCTTTCTATTGAATTTCTAGTGAGCATTTTCTTGATTTTGTCTAAATTATTTTTCTTCGTCGTTTATTTTAGCTCGAGTATTTTCAATTCAAGTAACAGAATAAATGATTCCGAACGTTTTTTGCAAATACCTCGTATTCAAAAATGATCCATTTTAAAGATCGCATTAAGAAAAAAAGGGTAAATAGTACATTATTATGTTTACGATTTGTTACAATTCCAAACTTCCTGGAAATTAATGATAACAGAGATTTTCTGGCTAATAAATAAGTCAAATCAGCATTACTCCTCAAATTTGATTTCGTTTAGTTATATTACCTATACTTATATTATATTTAAATAATTGTACAACATTTGATTTTGTTCTATGCGTAATATTTTTATTTAAAAAAACATACATTAAAATTCTGCTTCTTGTTTTTGTAGTGATTTGTGTCATAATCTTTCTATTTACGGCTAATATTACAAATTGCGAAGAGACTTTATTTTGTGAACTGCTTGCATACTTTTTTTCATACAAATGGCAACCAAAAGTGTTTCAGTGGCTACCATATTTTATGACTTAGGTCTCTGATGGTTACTATATAGAATTCCTGGTCAGGAGCTTTATGAACACACATCAGCGAAAATATGCTATAAAAACGCAATAATATCAAATATGTTGTTGGATAGGAGGCTCGATAAACAAAATAAAATGAACAAAAAAGTTTGCCCAAGATTAAAAAAAATAGCTTAATCTACAAAAATAAAAATGATAATGAAAATAGTTTATCTTTAACCACAAATAGTTTCGAAAATGAGTGTGTATATGTAAGGAATGCTATGACCAAGATTCCATAAAGATACACATTTACAGAAACCAAAGCACTTTTTAAGGGCGAATGAGTTCTTTCGCCCATACCTGCATGCATGCATGTATGTACAGGCGTCACTCGTTCGATATTAATGACTAACGGTTCTTATTATCGCATCATCTGAGCAGAGCATGATGTGCCATTTCCATGTGATGACTTTTCTTCGAAAATGCATTTCTCTTATCTTTAGAAATGAGAAAAGGAACTCATTTCCATTGAAATACCTCGGTACTTCGATATGCGACGGGTATCAAGAGTCTGACACGTCGTGGAATAGATTGCACCATCAAGCATTTACTTGATTGTAGCAAATGATAAGTGGTGATGGTCTTTACCTCGATTCTCGGACTTGGTTTCTTTTGAAAAAGTGTGATATTGGTTTAATTCTGCTGTAAAAGAAATTCTTCCAAAATTCCAAACTGTGCAAAAAATTTTAGTGGTTCAGTATCCCATGCATCTGAATAGGTAATTCATTTATTTAGTCATTCTTTTTTTTTTTTTTTCTTTCAAAAGGCAACATTTGAATTGCGGTTTTGTTCTGTGAAGCAATGCTGTTCTAGTATTTAAAGGAAAAAAATATGGCAAAAACTTTAATGTGTTCAGTAATGTTTCTGTTCTGTAAAAACAAATACAAAATTTGATGGAAAATCACCTGGTTTAAACCATATCTGCTAATTACATGTTTATAAAGAATAAAATAAACGAATTATGATTAACGTATTATAGTATTTTGATCTTTTCATGTTTGACCTTAGTTGTTCAGAGCAAGAATTTGAGAGAGTGTCACGCCTGTGATTCATGACGTCTCACATTTTTTCCAAAAAAAAACCAAATGTTTATTATCTTATTGAAAGACCAAATCCAGAATGTTTTGTTCTAAAGTTGAGTTGTTTAATTTTATGGATCCCTAAAGGTGAAGGTGCGGCATCAAAAATTAAGCGGATTTTCAAGACATGGAAGTTGCTGTCAGCCAAAACTCTTACCAGGAACTGTTGAACTCCAATTTTCTTTTTGTATATGGAATACAGAAGGTTCAAACTTTACAAAATGAATGTTAAATTTGAGGTAAGTTGTTGCCGTAAGGTCAGTGAAGGCCCTCAAAACAAGGCATTTTTGACGTTTTTCAGCATTTTTGAGGTCCAAAAACAGCTTGTACATTTCAGTTGCCACGGCAAAAGTAGTGTCGTTTGAAAGGCCAGTGTAAGCACTTTAAAATAATGTATAAACAACCGAGGAAAGTTCAACGTGCTTTTAGTTGCGTAAGGCCGAAATATGAAAAATGTCATATTTTACCGATATTCAAGCGGTCATAACTTCCTCTGCCAACAACATATTGAAATATTTTTTTTGCCAATGTCATACTCTATTCTTTGTCTTAACAGAACAGTTGAGTCCTTTGAGGCGAAATGCTTAAAATTTTTTTGCAAAAAATGCACTATGCAAAATACATTTTTTGTAAAAAATTTTTAACATTTCGCCTCAAAGGACTCAACTGTTCTGTTAAGACAAAGAATAGAGTATGACATTGGCAAAAAAAATATTTCAATATGTTGTTGGCAGAGGAAGTTATGACCGCTTGAATATCGGTAAAATATGACATTTTTCATATTTCGGCCTTACGCAACTAAAAGCACGTTGAACTTTCCTCGGTTGTTTATACATTATTTTAAAGTGCTTACACTGGCCTTTCAAACGACACTACTTTTGCCGTGGCAACTGAAATGTACAAGCTGTTTTTGGACCTCAAAAATGCTGAAAAACGTCAAAAATGCCTTGTTTTGAGGGCCTTCACTGACCTTACGGCAACAACTTACCTCAAATTTAACATTCATTTTGTAAAGTTTGAACCTTCTGTATTCCATATACAAAAAGAAAATTGGAGTTCAACAGTTCCTGGTAAGAGTTTTGGCTCACAGCAACTTCCATGTCTTGAAAATCTGCTTAATTTTTGATGCCGCACCTTCACCTTTAGGGATCCATAAAAACTAAACAACTCAACTTTAGAACAAAACATTCTGGATTTGGTCTTTCAATAAGATAATAAACATTTGGTAAATTTTCGGAAAAAATCTGAGATGTCATGAATCACCTCATAATGCTAGGCGTGACAGTTTCTCAGATTCTTGCTCTTAACTATTAGCAAACGAAGCATTTACACATTTTACGTTTTGCAAAATTGTTTTTCGTTTATTTATATACTGCTTCACAGGATACTCAGAATCGCATGCTCAAAAAAAAAAAACTTATGAAATAATCGTTATAATTCACTCACTTGCTTCGCGAAACATGCTCCTAAACATTATCGTCAAATTGACTGTAATTATAGGAGGCTTAAGCATAAGTTTCTAACCTAGTGGAAGGGGAAAAAATGTCAGAAATAGCGAAATTTTTTTTACGATTAAAGAATACTCGAAAGTGAGCGTTCTACTTTTGTCACAGAGATAGGCGCAATTATTAAATATTCTTTTTTTTCCTATCAAGCATTTATTTGAGTTTATTTTCTCTTGAAATACCTTTGTAATAGTCATTGAAGAATCAATCTCTTTTAAGTAATACATTATCAGCGTTTGTCGAAAATAACCAACTCTGATGTATTGCTGAAAATCGGTACTATAGTAGTACATTATAAGTCAACACTTGTCAATTACCCTTCTACTTAGACTTTCCAACTTTGTTTGCATGTTCTACTCTACCATGCTGAATTTAGATAAGATGCACTTAATCAAAAGACATAAAGCAATTATTTTAAGTGTCTTAGTACAAGGTCCAAATGCAAATCATGTCTGACACTTCTGTACTTTTTTAAAACCAATTTTAATACTTTTGCCACAAATCACTCATTTCAATAAAGTCTCCATTTATTTGTGTACGACAAACTATTTAAGCTTCTTACATAAAAATTCACAAAAGGTATGATATTTTGACCGTTCCGTGCAACAAAGTGGGCAAATAAATGTTTTTAAAAAATCGTACAATTGAACATAGCGAGTGTTTTTTAACGAGATAGGACTCAGCAGGATTTCTTTTTCCTATCGGGAAGTTACATTGCGCTTATTCTTTTTTCATTGAAACAGTTTTTTAACAACCAATGATAAACAAATCCATTTCAATCGAAACACCTCTAGTATTTGCCCAATAATAACCAACTCAGCAATGCATTAAGGTAACCAACTCTAATGCGTTGCCTGAAAATCAGTTCTACAGTGGTGCTTCGTTAAACCTTCACTTGTCAACTACCCTTCCACTTAAACTTCCTAGCTTCGTTTGCATGTTGAATTCATCACTCAATGCTCTCCGTACGTATTGTCGATGAAACCAATCGCACGCTCCGATGCTTTTAGATGATCTCTGCTAATTAGCTCTTGCGCAAGCAGAGGAATTTAACCGGGCTTGGCTGATGGAAATAACGTAGGATTCAGTGGTGAGCCGTCACCACTCGTGTAGCTTTTGTGTTTCGATGGGGAGTGTGCGTGTATTGAACTTTGAAATTCACGTAATAAATTGCTGTGTAGAAAAAAAAAGTTTTAAGATGTAATTAATAAATATCCATGTTAAAGATTTTTTTTTTTTAAGTTTTCATGGAAAGTACGTTTTACTGCAGTTTAAATGCTATTTGAAATTTTTAAAGTTTACCTAATATTCGTTTTGTTCCAAATCAAAATATTTTAGTGTTTTTCATAAATTATTTACGTACAAACCAAACATACTAAGTTATACGAAAATAAATGGAAAATCGATTTAAAAAAAACCAAACAATTTATGGTTAATTTTTGGTAATCATTAAAATTGATATTTAAAAAATCGCAGGTTTTTTCGTAAGAGTTTCTTTATCCTTTTGCTTTGCATTAGAGGGGAGTGAAAAAAATTTTTTGATTTTCAAAACGTCTGGGGTCTCAAAAGTTGCCTTTTAGCTCTTATAGATTACCCTTAAAATTTTAGCCATATAGGATAATATCTTTAAGTTTCCATACCGTCCCAAAGCAGTCCAAAAGAACCGAAAATTGACCTTTTTTAACCTCTTTTTACAAAATTGAAAATATATGTTTTGGAAATCCTTGAGAGCACGAATTTTAACTCTATGTGACTTTAATATCACCTAGATGCTTTTGATCAGTGAAGTAACGCAATTATTATCACATAGGGCAAAATTTACACCCAAATATTTCTAAATTATATATTTTCAATTTCGAAATAAAAACTAAAAAAGGTCGATTTTTGGTACTTATGAAATTTTTGGGAAGGTATGAAAACTTAGATATTATCCTATAAGGCTAAATTTAAAGGAGCCAAAAGGTAACTTTTGATACCTTGGCCTTTCGAAATTCTAAAATGTATTTTTTTTCACTTTGCCCTACTCTGCATGACAATTGGAAAATTTTGGAACATGGATTTAAAACTAAGAGGTTGCAGCTCTGAAAAAATGTAGAAGCTCGATGACTTTTCTTTTTTTCTTTAAAGAGACAGGAAAAATTAATTTCTTTCTTAAAAATTCTGCAACAACGACCTCGCTACGGAACTTTTCTCGCGAAGTTGAGAAGAATATAGTAAAAATATATTCCACTTGGCTCGTAGTGGAGGAATACATTCTGCAATTATCGACTCAAGCGCCGCGCATTTTCTCAGCTTTCATCCTACGCAGTTAAGTAAATAAACCGATATTTCAAAACTAAATATGGCGCCAACTTGACTTTTTTCGCACACTGGCAACACTTTTCCACTCAAAGAATTGAAAACTTTTTCTTTCTTCCTTCCTTGCTTACTTTATTTATTTTTTCCTAATTGACTATTATAACTCAGAGAATACTTTTAACTATTACAGTGCTAAGAACAAAATTATGACATTTCAAATGAAACTTGTAAGAAATATAGCATAAAAGAGAAAAAAATATTCATATTTTCCAAAAATAAGTTTTAATCAAAATTTGTAAAAACTCTTATAAAACGAAGTTTTCAAGTAGAAACTTTTCGATTATGGTTTTAAAAAATCGGAGGGGGGGGGAGTTGAAAAATTGATTTTCCTTATTTTATTTCATTTCATTTTTATTTATTTTATACTTATGTCTCTTTATGTCTCTTGAGGATTCATTCTCATTAAAATGTTCCATACACTGTTCTAAAAAAAAGAAAAATGAATAAATAAATAAATAAAAGTAGTCGACGCTTGTTATAACGGCCACACATTACAAAGACCATCCTAATACAACGACCAGTGAGAAAACCCCCAACTGTATCCCTATATACTCTATGTTCTACCTCTTATAGCAAGGCTTCACTAGATAGCGTTTTATACAGGCTGTATCATTACTCAGAACATTAATGGTAAAGATTTGCCAGCTAGAGAGCGCTGAACAAGGACCACCCAAATGTTTGTTTACATTTATTAGCATATTGTTTCTGCTGTAAAAAGTGATGTTTATTCTATCTTTTAGGGTTAAAAAATATTGATATAGTTAACTGAAGTGGAGTACAGAGTGAATTGATGCCGAAGGCCTTATTAGTACTGCTTTTTAGGGCTCCCCTTTCAGGTAAAGTTGGTCACAACTTATGATTCAGTCATACGACATTCATTCATCTGTTTACTTTCTTCGAATTAACAACATATAGCAATGGCGTTCAATTTTGACATCTCTGCATTAATAAAATATACGCTTAAATTCACCGACGATAAATAAAAAATGTAGCAATGAAATAATATTGTTCTTATTTACTATTTTGTTTCATTATTGTTGCTCACACGATCTTAACTACTACGCAAAAGTTCAGATGTTCATTTTAATGGCGTTGACGCATTAGAGCGATAAATGGCGAATCTATTCGTCGAGACATTTTCTTTTTTCATTTTGATGCCCCAGAATGAAATGTACCGTAATGAAGCGATGGTCTACAACGAAAAGACGATTGACAACAAAACATATTAATTTGTTTAGTAACAACGAAATGAGCATATATAATCGCTTGGTACTAAAGAGCAATACCAGCACGAAAAAAAAAAATAAACAAAACTACAATATTGCGACGACCAACTATTATGGCGAACTGTGGAGTGAATTTTAAAAAGTTCCGAATAGATTTCGCCATTTATCGCTCTGCGGTGCCAGTGTCGTTTCATAGTTAATTAATAATTAGAATCAATTAAAATGAAAAATAATTCGCTAACTAATTGAAAAAAGCCGTTAAAATGCAGAATAAACCATCAAATAAAACAAGCTATTAAATAACGTTTAAATATACTAAAGTAGAATTGAATGCCAACTTGTAAAATTGTCGCCAACAAATTAACTTTTAATTTTGTCTTTTATTATCTGATTTGTATATAATGGTGGTTACCATAAAACTCGATAGATGTCGCTGGACAAAGACCACCGTTTTTGTCCCAAGGATTTTGATCAAATGAAACAGCCTGTATAAAACGCTATCTAGTGAAGCCTTGCTTATAGCGACCACTCGTTATAAAGACACTTTTCTGTAGGACGGAGAAGGTCGTTATATCGAGCGTCGACTAATTAATTTGATAAAAGTTTTATAAATTGTACTCATCGTACCTTCCTTTCAGTGACGTACTCAGCGGGTGGGCTGATAGGGCTGCAGCCCCCTCCGAAATTTTCAAAACGATTTTTAAAAATGTAAACTAAGTTTTTTATCTAAATTTCTTTTTTTTCTCAAATGAGAAAAGCTTTCAGAACTGATAATTAAGTATAGGACAAAATTAAAAGAAAGATTTTTTTCTTATTTTGACAGGTCTATTTTAGTCTACGTCGCGTCGTGTTTATGATTATCCTATTATTCCATTTTGCTCTTTTTTTTTTTTTTTGCAAATTTATGTTTTAGAAATGCCGATTAATGTTTTTCAGTCACTGATTCTGTTAAAAAAATTCCAGAAAATTGAATTGAAACCCAGTATTGGGAACATAGTAAAATAAATGGCAAAATTAACATTATTAGAGCGCTAATTTGCCAAAATACTGCAAACAAATGTTTCATCAACACCTCTTTCAATGAAGAAATTTTTTTAAATCTAAGGCAGGGATTCAAGTGAAACAGGCTATTGCAAACTGCAATCGCTACTGGAAATGAATTACATTAGAACGTTTCTTGATACTGGAAATGAATTACGTTAGAATGTTCACCGTGACGTCAGCGTGACGTTTGCATATGAAAAACGAGCTAGATAAAACGTCACAGCCTACTTGGCGAATAAGAGGAGATCGCCGACTGCTTGTGAGCTCTTATTGGTTCCGCTCGTAGTGACGTCAGTGCCAAGTTAAGGTGATGATAATGTAATTCACTTCCAGTAGCGATTGCATTCGAAGCGATCGCAGTGCTGTTTCACTTGAATCCCTGCCTAAATTTATCATTCTCTGTGTCCATCAAACTGCTTTCTTCACAGTAATTTTAATGAAAAAAAATGTTTTTTAGTGATGTATTTTTGTCGACTTAAATAGGCATTAAAACAGAAATTCGAGACATTTACCTTTCTTAGCTACATTTCGTGAGGTGCTCCCGCCCTCCCCCACTCTCAAAGAGTCTTGACTCAGCCCCACCTGAAATGATTTGTCTGCGTACGCCACTGCTTCCTTTTATTCCTTGGAAAACAGTTTGAGGAAAAAAATCAAAGCAAAAACTTAAATTCAAGAATGAATAAAACCTGGGCGATATTTTCTCATTGCTTAAAAAGGAATATATTTAATTTTTGAGTTCAGAGTATACATGGTGTCATGAAATAGACTGACTGGCTTTGAAATTCATAACAGGAAAACGGTTAAGGTTAGAAAAATAAATTCTTGCAGAAAATTCACGTGACAGAGCATAGTTTTTCTTCCTGGAGTTCCTGATTTCATCTCAGCATTTTTCCAATGGATGACGGTGTAAAGAATCAGCCGTTAATCAAAGAAAAATGATTAAAAATCAAGTTAAAAATTAAAAAATAATAAAGAATGAAAAAAAATTACAATATTTTCAAATTTGTACCTATTGGTTAAAATTCATGCCACCCTGGGGGGGCTTGCAGTTGCTATGCGTTGCTGTTTCTGCGTTCGTTGCTGTTGCTTTCGCCAGGGGATTTTCCATCCATGAGGAAGCAATAATCATGCTTCGATAAAAGACTTCGTTGTGTTCCCGAAAAGCGTGTCTGAAAATTTCACTACTTTGTATGCGTCTGAAATGAATTACTTAAAGTCATTTTTATGACTAACTAGTGGATATCCCCGGTTTCGCGCGGCTCAAAATGTAACATGCGAAATCCAAGGTCTTTTTAGTGACAACTACACTGTTAGAAATTCAGGAAGATTTTATGGTAAATGTTACTGTAAAATGTAGCATTTACAGTACAGAAAAATTTTACAGTAAATTGTACCGATAAAAAAATTGCGATTGCAGCGCCAATTCATCACCACGTGACTTACTATGAGATGCAGATGACACCCTATTTCCGTTCTCCTGATGTGTCTCATCTGGTACCGTGGATAGTAAATCAGTGTGAAAAAATTGGGTCCCGTGTTCGATCCTTGTCGTTCGTGTCTCGCGCATTTTAGTTCTCGTTTTCTCTTCCGTAAAATTTTACAGTAAAAAAATATTTTGCGGTAAAAGTTAGTGGCAATATAGATGCCAATAACTTTTACCGTAAAATTTCAGGAACATTTGGATGGTGTTATGCAAAAAGGAGTTAACCCACAAAAACCTGATTTTGAGATAGTGGGCTTTAAAGTCAACAAACTCTGGCAAAAAGCATGGAGCTCTATATCAATATACCAATGATATGTTACCATGAAATGATGATAGAGCTTAAATATTTTTGCTTAATGTAGAAAGCAACATATTTTACCATCACAGTTGGATAACTCATTTTTTTATGTTTTGTGGGTTAACTCCTTTTTGCATAACACCATCCATTTTAAACAGTGTAGGTCAGTTATATCTGCGTGAAAGGACAACATGATATCAAACTTAAGTGCGTTAGAGTTATCTGTGATGATTTCCTAAAAACCATTCCTAAAATACCTGCACAAGCCTACTTAAATCAGCATTCGAAAATATAGTAAACTACTTGTGGATTTTCCCAGCTTCGCGTTGGTTAAAATGCAACTTGCGAAATCCAAGAAAGTATTTTTTTGTGACAACGTGGTAAGTTAAATCGGCGTAAAGGACAAATGCGAAATCAAACTTTCATATGTTATGTGTTATTTATCAGCGATGAGTTTCTAAAATATTGCGTTTCTACTTTTGAAAAAAAAAACAGAAATATTATATATTCAAGGGTGAATACTTACGAAAGAAACATTTCTTAATTGTTTGAATTGAGAGAAGCTTCAGAAAACCACGCAAAGCAAAGACAATATCAAACACAAAATTAACTATCGAAGTGAAGGTGAGATGAAGCACTGAATAATGATTTGAATGGAGGAAAGCCTTTAAAAAATTAGAGATTTTATGTGGGAGTTTTAACTAAAATTGGAATAAAAAAAATAACTACCTGTCAGATTTTCTTCTAATTGGTCTCTTGATGTGCCTCATGAGATTTCAAACACTGAATTTTTTGCGAAGTTCGACTTGTAGTTTTTGAGTCTATAAAGGACATACATATTTTCAAAGATACATAGGTACATACATTCATTTTTGCTCACCAACCCCAAACGGGTGTTGGTGAGCGAAGCGAGCAGGGGGCGGAGCCCCCTAGTTTTTTATAAAGATAATCTCTTTCAAAGCTACATTTTTGAAAATTATGAATAACTAATTGCTAAATAAATAACATTTTATTCCTATTTTGAATACGTTTAGCAAACTATAATAAAAAATATTTTAAACCTCAGTTACATCAGAAAAACAAGCTCCCCCCCCCCCCTCCTGCCCTCAAAAGAAAAAACACTTTCTCGCAGCACCTTCCAAAACAAACACGACCCAAATGACTTCACTTCCACGCAGTTGTTGTCCAAACAACTTTTGAGTGAGAAGCGCCACACAACATTAATACGTAAAAGCAACGGAAAAACAGTAAAAAGTCTCTCTAATGCAAATCCACTTCCTGATACGACACTGGACGGAAAAGACAAAGCGATCTGCACACGAGCTGCTTTTCAAAAGTCATTCATATTTGATCGGAAACAAACCGACCGCCAGCCGGCGATCTGCCTTCCATGCAATGACTTTTTAATGCTCTTTGTTTTCCTTGTCATATGTGGCGTGGGTGGAGAGGATGCTGCTGATGATTCCTCCCAGCTTGAACGTCACTTCATTTGACTGTGGCAGGCGACTTGTGCCAGTTGTATTTTTACTGTGACAAGGTGTTTGGGTGCATTTGTTGGAGGAAAGTGACAGCTTGGTGTGTGGGAAAATGATTATTTCCTTTCGTGGAGGTTCATTTCATTCATATTTTTCGGTGTGAATTCAAAAGTGGATGGAAACAACTTTATGGAAAAACGGAAGAATGCGTTTTCGTTTTTTTACTAACTTTTAGTATACTTACTCTGTCGTTGGTGGGGTGGATAGGAATGCCCAGACGGGAGGTAGTTGTGACCTCCCAAAAATATCCTCATTCTGCAAGTTTTGTCTGATTATTCAGAATATTTTGGGACATAATTGAAGGGTTATGGAGATGAGGGGGTTATGATACAAAACAGAAATGGCGTGTAATTAAAGTTCAAAGTTTTATTGTAGCAGTTGTTGCAGTTTTTTTGTGTTCTGGTTTTGTTGTTAATGTGCATTTGTAATTGGTCTAACGACATCTGCTTTTGAATGTACCAAGTTTTATTTGCTTACCTGTATCCATTGCTTACCATTGTCCAGAGTGCTCATTTTTTAACATGTAACGTAGCCCCTTCATGCGCCAAACTCTTCAACTGTGATATTGCAATTTTTAAATGCCCAAATGTTCTATTTCATCAGAAGTACTTAACATATGTGGACTTACCCGTATTTTACCATTCGACTCATTCGACCAACTGTGAGTTTCACTCGACAAATTATTAATTTTTGCCCTTCAAAATATTTAAGTTCGCGGAGCGTGCAGATGAGACGGACAGACTCATTTAATTGCTGCCAAAAATAAAAGTGAATAATAGTAATCATAAAGTTTATTGTTAATAACGCAAATACATTTGCGAAGACCAGAAACAAGCTATGGGAGTAACTACTCTAGTCCTAGTCAATTTATTAGTCTCCGATGAGGATCAATTTCCTTCGCAAAGCTTTTGACTCCGTTGCTCTTTACAACCTCTCGGGGTTAAGCAGTTCCAAATGCCCAAAAACCCTACTAAAGTAGTAATCCATAATATTTTCCAGATTAGCTAAAGATTTGAATAGCTTAAAACAATATCCTCTACTTTCCATGCAAAAATGTAACCCATTAACATCTCTCATTTTAAGAAATTTAAGCTACTAAATCACGTCCCCTCAGACTCTCTTTCGCTCGAAGCTATATATAAATTAAGCTTTTAAGTCTGGTATCATAATCTAAACTAGGAAGCACATTTACTAACCTCGTAACTCTTCCTTGAAAAATTTCCAATAAATTAGAGTGGATGTAATGAATGGATGGTATTAGTTAACATATTCATTTCAGAAACAAATTAATTTCAAAACTGAATCTTATGTTAACAAATTTTTCGAATTACTGCTTTTAAAACTTTTAACGGAGTTTAGAGGTTTTCTTTGATTAAAATCTTCAGTTTAAAAGCGTTTTTAAGAGCTTTTTTTCCCCTTCATATACTCGATTACACAAAATTCCATAAGAGATAGAGTAAAAGGATAAATTATGGCGCTCATTATGGTACAAAAGTGTCATGGTGTGCACTCTCCGCTTTGGAAAAAGTATGCTCACTGCTGATAAGTTATTTCTTTAAACCCTGCGCGTTGCCTATACAGTGAAATTACAATAGCTTTTCATTTTATATAGTTTCAGTAGTGCAGAGATTAAGGTTCATTCTATAGTGACTAACGTAACATTCAGAGCTGATTTTGTAACTGTTTTTACTTGAAAAAAGAAGGATAAAAAATATTTTTTAGTTATGCTGGTCGATTTACAATGTACATGGTATCTGTATCATTTCTGCTAAGAATTCAAAACAAAACTACTAACAGTAGATATTTTTTCAACCAAAATATTAGCGTGACTAACGTAACATTTTTACAACCCTGAAAATTAATACTCATGCTGTGAGGCAAAAATTTCCCCAAGTTAAGCAAGTGTTAAAAATTGAATGACATATTTGAAAAATGTGTAAAGTTGGCTTTTAAAAACATATTCATATATATATTTTTTCGTCTTAAGTGTCACTTTTACTCAAGATGGAGTGTGACTAACGTAACGTTACTAACGTAACCATTGAATAACAAGCAGTAAACACACTACAAACTATTTATTATGGCTAATCTCAGTGATAATTACAATCTCCTCAAAAACAACAGTGTTGTAAAAAAAATCCCCCGCCAAGAAAAATTTAAATACTCAGCCTTAAAAAGTTATGATATCGAGTTTTCCCGCCAAGTTTGTGCCAAACTACAACTAACCTGTATGTATAGTTCTTTTAAATTGTTTTCAGTTTTTAGAGGCGGAAAGATTTGTCTTGTGAGGTGGTTGCTTAATGAGTAAAAACTTCCCGCCTGGCAGGACTGAAAACAATTTAAAAGAACTATCCATACAGGTTAGTTGTAGTTTGGCACAAACTTGGCGGGAAAACTCGATATCATAACTTTTTAAGGCTGAGTATTTAAGGTTTTCTTGGCGGGGGATTGTTTTACAACACTGTTGTTTTTGGGGAGATATCACATGTTTTTGCAGAAATATTATTTCTTCGCCTGTTTTTTTTTTCTCTTTAAAATTTACTTTGCATGTTTTTTTTTCCCTTCAACATTTTTCTTGGCGGTCCGACATATGTACTTTTCTTGGCGGAATGCATTTGGTGCAAAAGTTCAAGGATCTTCTTCAGTCTAAGATAAATTTGAAATCAATCACAATGTACCACCCGAACCGACGCATAACAAAGCTAGTTGCTAACAATACTACGATTAAATTAAAAGTTAAAAAAAAAAAACCCCAACCCTTACTGCCGATCTCATATTAAAATGAACTAAATTGAAGATCCCTTTTAAAAGCCTTATGCAATAAAATCAATTACAAAACTGGCAACAGATGAAATTATAAATCATTGAGTTTTCTTTCCTCGTCGCCCAACAATGACAACATAAATGCTCAGATGTTGAACAGAGCTAGTAGATAGAAATTGGACCAATTTTAAGCATTAATAACTCCGAGGTGCGATGACCCCGGGGGGGGGGGTAAATTTTTGGAAAACGTCCTCAATGTCTCATCGAGCATATTCATACCAAAAATCAACACTAAAGACCCCCGGGGAGAAAAGATATGGAAAATAAAAACGAGGGGGGAGGGGGTGGGGGTCAAAAAACCCCCTATGCCGAGCTTTGGGACAAAATAAATGTAGGTGCAAAAGCAGAGCTCAATCCGAGTTACCGTTTAGTCTGGACCCCTGTCAAACAATTTTTAAAAAGTGCGAAAAATAGTAATTTTTTAACATTTATCACCCCTCCCCCTGAGGGTCCTGGATGTTTTGCTTTAGTATGTGTCGTCAGGGCCGCTGGAGATTGAGTGTACCAAAAATGAACTCTAGGGATCTTTATGGGGCTGAGATACAGAGGGGGGAAAACCCCGGTTTGGTTACTCGCGTAATCAGTCTTTAGTCGCTCTTTTACATTTTTCTTCGCGGCTTGTACTTAGTTTTCTTAACGGGGCGAACGCTCCCGCGTCCCGTGATACTTTTCATTTTTTAAAACTTCCTATGTTGTATGATTTTTATTTATTTACTTACACAGTCCAGTCACATTAATGTGACCACCACGTACTTTTGACGTCGACGTCAAATTACCAATCACAAAAGGCACTTGGTAGCACAATGCAGTTGAGGATGTATAGAGGGTGTGCGAGGACTTTGGAAACCATTTCTATCATTGGCGTAATGCAAAAACGGGACGATTTTATCCGACGTCCAAAAGGGCATGATCATTGGCTTTCGGGCCAAGGGTGGAAGCATTTCCAAAATTTCTGAGTTTTTGAGCTGTTCGCTTGCCATCGTGGTAAAAGTGTACCGTGCATGGCAAAATGGGACTGTCAAAAATCAGCGACGTGGAAAATGTGGTGCACCACGGGTCATCGATGACAGAGACGAACGACGGCTGCGGAGATGCGTTCGGGTTGATAGAAGGGCTACAGTTGAGCAACTGACCCTCCAGATGAACCAAGGGGCTACCAACAACATCTCCCAAACTACTATTTAGCGGACGTTGCTACGTCTAGGCTCCCGAAGCACAAGCCTGGTTCATGCAGCTATGCTGACTACTGTCCATCGACGACGAACCCGGGAATTTGCAAGCCAGTACCGCAGCTGGACGTTTATTGAATGACAACATGTAGCATTTACTGATAAATCACGTTTTACGCTCCATCGGGCAGATGGACATTGGCGTATAAGGCGTGAAACCTCTTAAACCAAACACCCTCAACTATTGCTGGAACGGTTCAAACTGGAGACGGGAGTATTATGGGCTGGGAAATGTTTTCCTGGTATTCTCTGGGCTCACTCATCATTGTAGAAGGCACGATGAATTAATACAAGTACGTATCTGTCTTTGCGGACCATATCCACCCCTATATGTGCATTGTTTTTCCTCAGGATTATGGCATCTACCAGCAGGATAATGCGAAGTGCCACACAGCTGCCAGTGTACGTGCGTGGTTCGAAGAGCACCAGAATGAGTTTACCCTTCCCTGGCCAGCAAACTCTCCTGATTCAAACAGAATCAAGAATATGTAGGACCATCTCGATCGGGTTATTCGCTCCATGCGTCCTCACCCGCGTAATCTAGCCCAGCTGGCTACAGCATTGGCGTCTGCATGACTCAATTTACCAGTGAATACCTTCAGGACCCTAAATAAATCTCTTCCTGCACATTTCACAGCAGTCCGCTTTGCGAAAGGTGGTTTTTCAGGCTTTTGACAGGTGGTCTCATTAATGTGACAGAACAGTGTATTTATTTATTTTTTGATACTTTTTTCACTTCGGTATTTTTTTTTCTTCGGCTGAGGTTGACATTTCTATAGAATGACCCTTAATCCATCGACAAAATAGTGAGCAACATTTTAATAGAAACTTCGTCCGCATGATCTTCTTACCATAGATTTGAAATTTCAAAATCTGTTCTGTAGAACCAGAGCTGTGAGCCCCTCTGAATGAGTACTGTCAGTATAAGAGATAAATATAGATTCCTGCTTGAAAAATAAGACTGTATTTTTCTAACGTCATCGAAGAGGAAACGAAGAACTCGCCAGGAACTCGTTATTATTTTATTATATCGTGTATTATATGCTCGTTATTATCATTTTCAGCAAACAAGGGGAGGTGGGATTTTTTTTAATTCAAAATTGAAGACTTCAAGGGGAAAGGAAAAACTCCACTTTTTAAAAACTTACAGGGAAAAAAAACACTAAAAATCAGAAAGTTGTTCGCCCGTGTTTCGGTGTTACAAGAAACGCCTTTATCAATGCAAAGAATGTGAGCTTATGGATAAAAAGTAGATGTCTTTTCATCCATCTACTTATATTAAAAACTGAGTATCTTTCTCACTATCTTTCTTTCTCACTATCTTTCTTTCTAACTATCTTTCTTTCTAACTATCTTTCTTTCTATCTTTCTATGTCACGCTTCTTTCTCCTGAACGCCAATGAACTGAAAGTCGAACCAGGTACCGATAGATAGGTAATTTTTCAAGCTTCTTTAGTTTCAATTGATATAATTATACGATTTTAATTAGCGAAGATATCAATAAATAAGTAGTCAAATTTAAAGCGATTAAGCCTAATAAATAATTAAATATGAAATCCATTCTTGCAAACCGTCGTTGCTATGAAACAGTGATAACAATGATAATGAGAATTTTGAATGAAGGCTTAACTAAGTCAAACACGAAACTCATAAGCGGACCACTTACGTAGAATTTTTATCGCTAGCTACTTGTAATATTTTGAAACATTTATTTGTTGAAGAGCCATCTACTTATATTAAAAACTGAGTATCTATGTCTGCTTTTTTTCTTTGAGCGACCTGAACTTACGGAAACTTTCCTCACCATCTTGAAGGCGTGAAGCATCTCAATAATTCGAATGATTTTTTTATATAGGAAAAAAGTAAAGGCGTGAAGCGCCTGTAAGCGAGCCGCCTTGGCGGGGAGTAGTTTCTTTAAATTTTTTTCTCACTACTTTCAGGGCACGAAGTGCCCGTGCAACGCCGGGCCACGTGCGTGGTATGTCTTGAAATCGAATGAACATTAAATTATATCAAATAATATAACTTCAGAATGAGGTAAAAGTTAGAGAGGGGGGAACTTATGCATCAACATGCCGCAGGAAGCTAATCTAGCTGCCCTGGCAGCTAGTAAGTTCATATTCTTTGCATTGAAAAAGGCGCCCTTTGAAAAGCCGAAACATGTGTATGCAATTTTCCTGCTCATTTGTAAGTTAATGCATTGTTTTATATTCTTTTACCTGAAAATATAATTTTTACCACTTCGCATTAGAACAAATAATTTTTAAATGATTTTAAAGTTTTTAAAAATCACTTTTTTGTATGTTTTCTCGTCATTCCTGTATTTTTTTAAACTGTAGAGCTGTCCCCTTTTCGCCTCGAGGTCTTCAATTTCGAAAAAAAAAAAAAGAAAAAATCCCACCACCTGCTGAAAATGTTAATTGATCCTGGCAGTAACGAGCTCCTTCTCCTCCCCATCGAGGCTGAGGCTACTAAGTCGAGAGGATCTGAAAAGGCGCTTTGCCTCATCCCATCAGTGCGCTCTCCCCAAAATCGATCTGCACAGGAATCAAGTGAAATCTGCGGAATTCCCGCCCGATCACGTCTCGGCTCTTATCGAATCTCGGCATTCGGCTCGATGACTCGATGCCTTTCGCGCGTTTTTGATAACACTATTTGTGCCGCACTCGGATCGGATCGGATCGGAAATGCTGGAAATGACTCTGCATAGACAAACGGGATCCTTTTTCAAAAGTTTAAAGGGCGCTTTGTAATTGTTTTCAGAGCTGAGATCCAGCGGAAGTTCAGCAAAGTGTGCACTAAAAAATAGATGTTGTATAAACAGTATAATACAGTTAATTTTTCAAAATTTTTTCTGTAATAAACTGTAAAATTGCGATATTTACAATAGTAAACTGTGAATTTGCAGCGCAGAAATTACAGTAATTACTGTACTGTTATAGTAATAAACAGTAATTACTTTAATAAATTGTAAAATTGCTAGTTTCAGTTTATTAAAGTGCATTGAAAAGTTTTAAACTGGAATTTCTCCTGCCAGAATTATACTGTTGTTCTTACAATTATATTGCATCTAATTTTATGGCAAAATTGCTAATCTTACAGTAATAAACTGTTAAAAAGCTAGTTTTACAGTTTATTACTAGGTGCTTTTGCAGGTTTTAACCGGAACCTCTGCTACAAGTATTATACTGTAAAAATAACCGCTTTTTTTTGCAGTGTATTGAATTTTCTCACGAACTAGATGTAATTTCAACATTATGTTTACAGTTTTAAAATTCGTGGTTGTGTGAAAGCCTTAAGTTAAACCTTCATTTCTCAGTACCACACAGTCATTTGATTTCATTATTTTTACAATAGTAAAACAAATATTTCCGAGAAAGGGGCACCCCTAAGTCCCCTCTCTAACTACATCTCTGAGTATAAATACCTTAAAAGAGTGCTTGTTAAATATTTTCGAGAGTGGAACTAATTTTGTTTCTCGGGAAGTTCATTTCAACAATTTTACCCTAAAAGTTTTTGTAAGCAATTTTACGTAATAAAATGTTAAATAAAGGCTTATTTTCCTGCCATTTTTTATAGTTGGGGCACCCCAAAAATGACCGTGTCCTAATGCTGTGATTATGGATTCTTAATGTAATGCTATGTAACCATCTCAATGCTGTCAGGTTAAGTTGTTATCTCAGTATTTAAACGGATAAAGCAACAGAATATGAGATCGATCATCTTTTGTGTTAAAGCTCTTAGAAGTATTGTAAATGTCATACATCCCTTTAATTTTCCTTTAAAATTAGAATTGTCAGTAGACATCTATAGAAAACTACTGTAATCTATTCCAGTCATTTCTATGTACGCTACCGCTTCTGAAAAAAAAATCCCTCCTGCGCATTTTGTGAAATTATGAAGTACAGTTACTAGGGCGTTAAACTGGTGAAGCTTGTAATCATGAATTACCCTATGGACATTTACTAAAGCTAAAGTTTGACCTAGGAGAGATGGCGCGTCATCTTGAAGCGGAAACGGACCGCCTTATTTTGTAATAAGTAGCATCAGAGGCATCACCCTAGTAATAAAATCTTTAATGAACTAAGTTTTTAAAAAGTTAGTTTTCAAACTGATCTAACCTATTTTAAAATGAGGAGGTCCATTTCTGCCTCAAGGTCACGCACCATCTCTGTGTGGTCAACCTTTACACGAACTACTCTATAAGGATAAAATATCTAGTGTATGAGCGAAGCCAGTCCGAATAAAACAGGTTGCAGTTTCAGCAGATCGCGAGCGACACTGGGAGGGGGAAGGGATATCCTTAGCTCTTATTTTCTTAATGCTTCAAAGTTTCGCTTTAAATTGCTTTTATCTCATTTAGTGTCTTGCCTACACAGCCGCGCTTTCCCGAACCCCCCCCCCCTCATCTAAAGGTAATGGTACTTTTACGTAACCTTAATTTAAAGTTCCTTTTTAATTACTCTTACTTGCATTTTAAAACTGTTGGGAGCTTTGCCAACTACAGCAGATGTTTCACTGACTTAAAAGCTTTTTTCTTTCTTCTGAATTTTTTTTCGCCCAGTTCATTGCAGTTTTTTTCTTTGCAAATGCTTTCTCCATCTGATATATTTGTTCATGCAACATTTTTTTCCTCTTAATAATGCTAGAGTTTTCTAATGCTATTGTTTCATTCACAAGCCTCGAACCTATCTCTATTTAGGATTTAAAAAACCTGTCGAACTGCTCCGTATTTAAGAGAGGGCGTTTAGGGTTTAAACCCCCTCCGAAAATTTGCAAAATTATTCCAAAAAAAGTGTTTTTGCACTTTTTTACTAAAAAAATTCTTTATTTTTCAATTTTGATGTCCGTGTTTATTTTTGAATTTATTTGAGGAATAAAATTATCGTTATTGAATAATTGTACATATTAAGTGTTTTATCTGCAGTGTTTATTTTTGTTATAGTTATTGTAAACATCATTTCTGACAGAACAGTACACCTTTTTTTCAGTTTAAAATTGGAATACCATATTAAAAACACCAAAATTCTTTAAATTTGAAGGTGCCAAGCATTACATTTAGCACACTTTATGTGTCATAAAATAGAAATTTCAGAAAAATTACTTCAAATACGGGTATACAGTAAACGCATATATTCTTTTGCGTGATTAAAAGACATCGAATATTTAACGGGGCGAAGTTGTGCATTGTACACATCAGATTATTTTCTTTCATTGCAAAGTTAAGTATTTTTTGTAACTCTTCATGTTAATACTCTTTAAGTAAATATTGAAACAAAAAGCATTGCAACGTAAGTATGAAATAAAATTTTATTGATCATATCATGTCACACAAAATGTTTTTGCTAAAACCCTTCCCAAAACAGAGTCTAGACGGCCCTGCTGGTGAATATTTTTAAATTAAATTGCTTCCCTTCTCTTTCTAAATTAAAAAAAAGCAGAAAAAATATAAAAAACGGCCAATTTAATTCTAAAACTCCCAACATTCAGTAAATATCCAATTACAACCTGCTATATAATTATTTGATGCCATTAAACAATGTGACGGTCCAAAAATACATTCTTGTGGCGTAATTACTTCCCGTATAGCTTTAATCACAGTTTTACAGCCCCATAGGGAGAGCTATACAGATTGTTAAACGCACCTTAGATACCTGACACAAGACAAAAAGAAATCCGAAAGGAAAATAAACTTTCTTTATGGTGCCTAGATTCCGTTGAATTGCCTTTTTTCTCAAAACCGTTAATTCTTGAAAATTCATTTATTTACGTTCAAAATTACGTAGCTTCAATCGAAAAAAATCCATTTTTCAAAATGATTACAAATAAAACAAGAAAGTAATTAGTAAGAAAGCACTCATAAACAAGAAGTTCTGTCAAGAACTAAACGAGCCTACTTTCCCGGACATCGGCATTCTCGCATCTGATCATTATTCTCTTGATTATCTGAGACTGAAAATTATGCCAAACATACCTTTTTAACACTTAGAGCTGATTTCGAAAAGCAAAATATACCCCTCTCATCAGATGAAATAGACAAGTAAAAAGTAATTAACGAATAAATAAAGTTTTGTCGCATCTTTTAAAGAGTAACTGTTACAGTTCCTCCGTAGAAAAAATCCTCCATCGTTTTCAAAAAAATAATAATAATAATAAAATAAATAAATAAAAGTACAAAGAGCATCAAAACACATTTTATCAAAGAAAGAAAAAAAAAAAAGCTCGTCCGTTAATAAAATGTCTCGAATTTCACTTTTAATCCGTTGCCAGTTGTTAAATATAAATAAAGAATAAAATGTGCGCGTGAATGAAAAATTTTTGTTACAAAAAAAATCGTCTGCCAAAAAAATAATAATAATAATAATAAATAAAATAAAACAAATGAATAAATAAACAAAAAATCGTCTGCACAGTCAGTCATTTTTTTTTCTGAGCCTGCATTTCCGCCATGTTTGGGGAGTCGGAGTCGGAATCAGAGTCCTCACAGAAGATTACTCAGAAAAGTACTTTACAAACATTATATATCAAAACCATTTTCTTACAAAGTTAGTTTGAAGGAAATCTGACTTTAAGTTCAGAATCAACATTCAACTTAAATTCCCCGTAGACGCTAATGTTATTTTTTTTTCCTGAACGGTTCAATATTGAACGAAAAATGGTTCAAATCAAAAAGCGAAATATGGGAATGTATGGGAAAGCCTCTCCGAGATCTTTCAAACAAAAAAAGTTTATTCCATTCGGACGGTTCACTCAAAAGTTATTAGGTGGGGAAAGGTTGCTTGAACGGTTCAATGTTGAACGAAAAAATGTTCAAATGGAAAATTTAAATACGGGAATGAAGTATCCTTGATAAGATTTTTCGAACAAAAAAAAAAGTTTGTTCAAATCGGATTGTTCACTCAAAAGTTAGCATCGCGGGACAGGTTGTTTGAACGGTTCAAAGTTGAACCAAAAATTGTTCAAATCGAAAAATCAAATATGGGAATGAGCTGTACTCGCCGAGATCTTTCGAACAAAAAAAAGTTTATTTCATTCGGACGGTTCACTCAAAAGTTATTAGGTGGGGAAAGGTTGCTTGAACGGTTCAATGTTGAACCAAAAATGTTCAAATTGAAAATTTAAAAACGGTAATAAAGTATCCTTGCCGAGATGGTTCGAACAAAAAAAAGTTTATTTAAATCGGACTGTTCACTCAAAAGTTATTAGGGGTGACAGCTTGTTTGAATGGTTCAATGTTGAACGAAAAATTATTCAAATCGAAAATATAAATACGGGAATGAAGTATCCTTGAAAAGATCTTTCGAACAAAAAAAAGTTTGTTCAGATCGGACTGTTTACTCAAAAGTTAGCATCGCGGGACAGGTTGTTTGAACGGTTCAAAGTTGAACCAAAAATTGTTCAAATCGAAAAATCAAATATGGGAATGAGCTGTACTCGCTGAGATCTTTCCAACAAAAAAAAGTTTGTCAAAATCGGAATGTTCATTCAAGTTATTAGGGGGGGACAGACAGACCGACCGACCGACCGACACACAAATTCCCCATCTCAATACCCTACTTCAAATTTTTAATTTTTCGATATTCATTTAACCTTATTATTTTTTTAACTTGGCGATATTTTTTGGACTTGGCGATATTTTTTGGACTTGGCGATATTTTTTGGACTTGGCGATATTTTTTGGACTTGGCGATATTTTTTAGATGCATTAAGCTACTTTTACTACTTTGTTCGTCTTTCTTTCATTTTTAACGGGAAAGTAGGCTAAAAAGTATATATGCTTATCTGATTGTGTAGAAATAATTTTCCAAACGGATTCTTGGAAATGGTTTTGTAAATTTTGAAGTTAATTTAAATACTCTACTTAATACGTTTCACATACTTTTCGCGACACAATATGAAACTTTCCTTCCTAAAAGTATTGGGTTTTGATTGATTACAATGTTAAAGAACTTTCCCTGTATACTTTTAAAACGCGTAAACTTTGTTCCTTAGAGCTAAAGAGTAAAAAAAACCTAACTGTTTTGAGACTGGCCATCCTGCCTAGTATTCAGGGAAATCTGATTGCGATTGGGGAGGTTTCGGGTTCGAATCCTGGCTCGGGCATGGATGTACTTTCTCTCTCCTGTCCTTGTCCTTTGTATGAATGTGCTGTGAATGGTTGCCTACCCTATGAGCGGTCCCTATAGCATGTGTGTACTGTGGAAGTCGGACTTAACACCAAATGACGGTGCAGTTGGAAAAGTAAAGCAGCACACCCCGAATTGCCAGCCTAGCTGGCACAAGACAACAACAACTGCGAATTTTTTGCGGTAGAATTATGTTTTACATTTATAAGTCTTTCAAACGCCACCTAGAAAACAATACAAATATTTGAAAATCGAAAGAGACACACACAAAAGTTGGGAACGATGTTTTCTCAATATATACTTTTACATGACTAATCTATATATATATAAATGGATGTATGTATATATATATTCGTTTGTAAGTTTGTCCCTTATGCAAATCCAGTTTTCGTCGGATTTTCATCAAACTTGGCACAGAGGTTCCTTGATGCACTAGAACTCACATAGGCGGGGTTTTGAAATTTAAAAAATCCAAAAAGCTCAACATTCAAATTTGTTGTCTCAAAATGGCCATTTTCTTTCGATGTTGAACATATAGAGTAATAGAGATAAGCCTTTAAGCAAGCAAGTTGATGAAATGTAATGCATTTAAATATGAGTAGTTTCCAACAAAGATTGCGATTAACAATGAATTATCAATTTAAGACTCACCTATTTAAAATAATATTTCTAGAGCTATGTTGTATTAACAAGCACCCTGGTAACGCCGGGTAATAAGCTAGTTCTATATATAATTTATATTCAATACTGAAAATCATAAAACTGTTTGTAGCTAAAAAGTAAATATTGACTTCACATATTTAGGAAATTTGAAAAACGCTTTTAAAAGCAACATTTTGCTGAAGTTCTGTAAAAACACAAGTCCAATTTATGGAGTGATAATTTATGAAAACTAGTAATAAAACTGCTTAGGAAACACATGCATTAAATATATAATTACTGTCTATTTGCGTTTTGGGCGCCGCAAATCGCAAACAGCTTCCAAGGGTCTGGAAGCTGTTGGTAAAGGCAAGGTCGGACGCTTCCATCTGAAAAAGGGGAGTTAGGTTTTGGATGCGCACTACCCGATGCCTTCAGCTTTAGTTCGCGGACTACTTCCTCGTTGCTTTTCCTCCCCATTTCGAGAAAGTCCAAAGAGACTTGGCGCGTGCGCAGATGAGGCGGAGGTCGCACGGAAAAATTTTAGACAGTAGGATATGTGATTGGATCACCAGTGTGTAAATAACTTAATACACAAATCAAAATTCACTCAAAAAAGGGGGGGGGAGGAGAGAGAAATCAAACCCAAGAATTTAATGAAATACGCACTTGTAAAACATTTTTTTCTATTATTTTAGTCATATAGATCACTTGCAATGAAAAAAGCGTTCGTGTTACCCAAACACATCACAAGCAATATTTTTGCAAAATGCTTTAAACACATCGTGTTTATCAATTATTTTTCACCAATGCTTTTCCTTAGAAAAACTAGATTTGAAATAGTTTCTAACATCCAGAAATCTCATTAGAATGATTTAGCATAATTGCGCGCAGCAAATTTAAAAATATCTTCCTAATTGTTCAATTAAATAACGACATAACTTCTTCCAACATCTTCCACGAGAAGAATATAAATGACGCGATGCTAGGAAACAATTCTCCACCCAGGAGTGAAATTTATTTCCAACATAATTGTCTCACTTCTCCCACTAATCGAATGTTTACTGCCTCCGAATGTCCAATAGAATAAGTTAACTTGCCTCTGGAGACAAACTGTGGTGAATCGGGACTTTTATCTTCATCGTTTTTTTCCCCCATTTCTTTTCCCTGTTTTCAAAGTTTCTTTTTTTTTTTGCTTGTTTGTATGTTTGTTTTTTCGTTAAAATCATCAATGTCTTAAGAAACTGCTTTCTTTTAATTGAGCTGAGCTCAATTCTAAAAAAATAAATGTTACAACCAAATTAACTAAACGAAAATTATGAAATACTGAAGCTTAAAAGTTTAAAAAAGCAACTTTTTAAATATGCTTTTATTCTCTCTAAGACCATGTTTTACGTCATCAGCACCTCTAAAAAGATAAAATCTATATGAGTCATTGGAACGATGCTAATTTCTAATACATAGTTGAGTTGAATATGTCAAAAGGATATAGCAATGCAAGTTTTAAAGTAAAAACTTAGGAAAGTTATCACCAACAGCCAATCTACCCTTTTATAAGTGGAACTGTTCGCGAGTGCTAGGAGCGGTTTTCAATGACAGACAGTATATTTGCTTCTTTATTATTCATTCCATTGTTTTTGCTCCAATCCTGAAATTTTATAGATACACTTGGTACATTTTTTCGTTTCTTAAAAATTTTCTAAGTTAATCATTCGACAAAAATAATCGAAAAACATGTATTATTACTAAGGTTCATCAATCGTTCTGGGTGCATACGCGCTCGAACTTTCAAATCCGAGTTTCAATTGCATCCGGTCTCCTCAACAGCTCAGTATTTTTATGAGCAAGTTAATATCGCCCTCCTGCTTTCAAAAGTTTAAAAATGTTCTTATTGCCCTTCTCAGCTTTACTGAAAAGTAGAAACTTATAACCTGTAGAATTTTCCGGAAATTGAAATTACTTTTTCTTCAACCGTAAAAGTAATGAAGGTCCATTAAAGTACACGAGTCTAAAATATTGAAGTTGTTGAATGGGTTTCAAAGTGAAAGGCGCAATTGATTCTGGGCACACGTCCAAATGTCTCTGTTTTAGATGCAAATGCTCCAAGCTGCAACCATTCACGAAATGCCAAAAAGCAGAACTAACGTTCAAAGAGTTCTTCACTTTGCCAACCAATTTATTTTGCTTACAGCTGCTTCTTGTTTTTTTTTACTTTTTTTTTACTTTTTTTTATATTTTCAGTTTTTCAGGTTCTTTTTCAACAACTAACTGTATCCACTTAATACCTTTTTGCATTGGCTTAACACAAGATTGATATCTTCAACAATAACAAATACTAAGCAAATTATATGCGAAATAAATATTTTCGTTTTTAGTTTAAGTTGAGAAATGAATGTTTTTGGTCGCTTTTAAGATTTTTTTTTTTTTTTTTTTTTTTAAGTAATCGAATATAGATCTGCTATTCCACTTCCTGATTGCACAGAATGTTTCAAAAAAAGAAAAACTTTATTTAAAAGTTGTACCTTTTTTCAGATTTAATTTGTTTTGATCGAATTACGTATCGGTACAAAAAAAGTATAAACTCAAAGTTACACGCACATGCCGTCAGATTGCGCTAACGTTCTTTTTCGGTCCGCCCTTTCAGTTTTTAAAAAAATGGTGTCTAAGTAAGAAAAATCCTAAGCTATTTGGAGTGTTAGGGCCATGCTCCACATCGACGTAAAGCAGAAAAATTAGGCAGAAGCGTAAAATGGATTCAATGGTGTTCCTATGGAAAGTACCCGGATTTTCGGTTTCTGCCTTCAGTTTCGGTCGCGTTTTACGCTGATGTGGAGCATGGCCCTAAGGCTTGACCACGAGATGGCGGTTGAAATTGACGCGGAAACAGACAGATGCATTTTGAAAGAGGTGGGATCAGCGAAGAAAAAACTTGCTCGGTTCATCATACGCTTCAAGATCAAACGCCATCTCTCCGTGATAAAGCTTTACTGACTCACACAACACTTCGCGAAGGGTGAGTTTTCGTCGACGACGTTTCCAAAGAAAGTAAAACGTGTTGAACCACGTTTCGCGAAGACGATTAGAAGATGATGCATATCCCCTCGTTTTATCGCGTTTCTCGGGAGGCAACAAAAAAGCGCGATACATCCGAAAGTGCGATATAACCGAGGTCATAAAAAGTAGCGGTTCAATTAAGGTTCAAATTAGTGATCATTGTGAATACAAGAAGTATTAATTTGTCATCTTTTTCGTTTGAATTTCTCGATAAAAATGAAAGCAAAGATGTATCAATCAGTTTTTCCTTTTAAGTATAAAAGGAAATATTTTTATTATTTTATGGTGGAATACGATTCAAAAAGTATTACTTAAAGTTCAATGAATTAAGTGTGTGGAAAATATACCAGTTTTGTTTATTGATTAAAAATCGAATGAGAAACTTTTTTTTCTTGTCTAGAGCAACATTTTTTTTCATATTTTTTTGGGGGGAGACAAAAGAAAAAGGCGATATATCCGAATGAGAGAAATAAAGAGGCGCGATGTATCGAGGATTAACTGTATAAAGAACTCAAAGACACTGGTAGGCCATTGTTTTGCATTCAAAAGTGGGCATACTGAGCATGATGAATTAGACTTCAAACAACTTGATTGCAATACATTTAAAATCAAATTAAGTGTCTGTATTCAATATTTTCTCTTAGATACGCATTTCAAATAGAGTCGTTCTTTTTCAACTCTTGTACTGTCATCATAAAACCTTAATCGGAACTCTATTCCACAGTTTTGAGAGACAATTTTTCACCATGTTTACAGAGCATCCTAAAGCATTACTCACGAAACATTACTTCGCAATCATACGGGCATAATTTCTAACACACATGCGCCATACAACTTCAATCGACTGTTCCTGAAAGCGCTGTTAGGGCCCTGCTCTACATTGACGTAAAAGCAGAAAAATAAAGCAGAAACGTAAAATGAATTAAATAGGGTTCCTATGGAAAGAACCCGGATTTTCGGCTTCTGCCTTCGGTTTCGATCGCGTTTTCGGCTGATGTGGAGCAGGGCCTTTACTTTTCCTTTATACCATTGGCAACGAAAACTTTCCAAGCATGTTAAATCTACCCTGGCATCTGTTTCAGAAGTGAATTAAAATGCTCAGGCTAAATCAAAATGCTTATTCTTTTCCTTCAAACTATTTTTATTGAATAATACAGTCGACGCTCATTATAACGACCACTCGTTACAAAGACCATCCTAATATAACGACCGGTGAGAAAAACCCCAACTGTATCCCAATATACTCTATGTTCTACCTCTTATAGCGACCCCTCGATATAAAGACCGTTTTCTGTAGGTCGAAGGCGGTCGTTATATCGAGCGTCGACTGTAAAGTGTTTTCTTAGGGGGGGGGGGGCTGTTCAGTAAACTCTATTATCTGCGGTTGAGATTATCCAAGGGTCCTTCACCTTTGTATTTCTTTCTTTCTTTTTTTTTTTTTTTGATGCAAGTACAGTCGAGCCCGCTTATTAGAATATCGCTTAAAGGAATATCCCGCTTAATGTAATACGTTTTTAATGTACCAAACCATTGAAATGCATTATTTTCATCCCGGATAATGGAATATCCCGCTTATTAGAATATTTTTTCGTGGAAAAATGGCTATTCCATTAAGCGGGTTCGACTGTACGTCATTAGTCATTTTTAGCTTTTAAAGGGATTTTTTTAGCGAATGTTATTAATTTTAGCTATCATTTAAATGTATGTGGTTCCTTTAGCTATTGCATGCACTACTATTTTTTCTTTAACCTATTTTGCGGATTATCCGCGGTATTCACTTGTCTGCGGTTACTGTGCCAATCTATTCCGCGGATAAACGGGAGTTTACTGTAAATTAAATGAAACCATGATTAAAATTCATTAAATACTCAAAATCATATTGCATACTTTAGCGGAATCTTTTGTAAATGGACGCATTAGTGCAGTTAGTGAAGAGCAAGCGCAATTGTCATGTGACGCTTACAACTCGGATCAATACAAACATAGCGATGTACCGTTCACATACGAACGCTCTCTCTCTCTCTCTCTGTTTGTCTACAGAGTTTCTCCGAGACCGATGACGCTAAAATCAATTACGAGTTTGGACATGAATAACTGTCATGCAAAGAATTTTATTCGTTTTCATTTACGATGAATTTGTTAACCCTTTAAGCGGTCAATTATTTTACCAGAAATGCTTCCAAAAAAGACATTTTTTTATTGCATATAGTTAAGTACCATACTTAACAGAATAAGAATGCAAAGAATTTTTATTATTATTATTATTTATTTTTTTTTTTTTCGTTTTCAATGCTTTTACAATATTTTTTATTTTGCAATTTTGGTCGCAAAATCCCGAAATATTTGCTTTTTTCAAGTACATTCTGCATGCAGTAATGAATGGTTTACAAATTATGCAAAAATTTCTCTCACACTTACTGTGAATTTTGAGGTTTACAATTTTTCGAACAGTTCGGGAAAACCTGAAAAGGAAATCTGAAAATATCGATGCCCGTACGCCGTACGGGCAAACCAGATGAGGCCAATTTCGGGTAGCACGTACACCGTACGGGCAAACCGCTTAAAGGGTTAATAAGTTGGTGATGATTTGCTATGAAGTTATGGCCTTCACAATTATACTAATATTATTATTCTGCTGTGAGAAGGTAAAGGGCAGCATATGCAGAAATGAGATTTTGGGAAATTTGAAGAAACGCGTTTTGGATTCCAAACTAACAATAAGGGAAATGGTGGAATTTGGCTCTTTTATCGTGCTTCATTTTCAACAGAAACTAAATGATCAAACTTGTGCAATAAGGCTTAAGTACAATCGATTTCAAAAATTTGAAGAATTGAAGATTTTTCAGATACTGCCTTCTAACGGCAGTATTGCTGTATCCCGCTTATATGGATATCTGTTAAAAGAATATCCCACTTATTATAATATATTTTAAATACATCAAACGTCTGTATTTTGTCATTTTGATCCTGGAAAATCGACCATCACGCTTTTTAGAGTACTTTTTTCGTGGCAAATTGGCTGTTCCAATACGTGGTCTCGACTATATTATGAACCCTATATATGTAAGCGCCATTTACATTTTATTCATTTCATTCTTAACATTTAAATTCTTCTAACAGTTCTTCAACATCAAGTAAAGTTTTACTTTTATATTTATTAATTTATTTAGCATTATTGGAATTCTGCGAATTCGAAAAAAAAAATTAGACATTCGCAACTTTCTTTTCAGAAGTGTTTAACGGTTTCCGAGTGTCAAGTTTTTTTTTTTTTTTTTTTTTTGCAAAAGAAAAAAAGTTTTTTGTTGCAAAAAAAGAAGAAAAAACATTACCGTTTCGCGATTTTTTTCAAAAAAGCTTTCACTGGTCCGCGGGTCATAAAAGGTTGAGAAACGCTGAGCAGCAGAAAAATTGCTTAAGATACCAATTAAAATCGGACGATGCATTTATAACCGTTAAAAGAAAAAAAGAAATATTTTGTTTCACTTATAAATCTTATTTGTTGCCCGATTTATTCAATACAATTCATTATTTATCTAACCCTATTCACGAAACTTTTGTCTATATAATTTTTCTAATGTACTAAAACCTATAAATGCAAAGCTAAAATAATATTTACATTGCAGTAATGCAAAATCAGCATTTTTTAATTATTTCAAGATTATAGTTTGTAAATATGGACTTTTTTTTAAAATCAAGTCGGTGTTTAGTTGTTTAACTAATTTTTATGCGAAGAACAATAGTATTTAAATGTATTTTAATTTCATATTCATGTGCGTCTATACAAATTCATTTCAGAATTCCTTTTGTAATGATTTCATATTTTGCTACAAAAGTAAAATTTAAATTTTTAGCTCTTAAAAAAAATTTAGGATACTTTGTAAAATGTTTTAGCCAAAATTGTTTTAAGCCGAAAATTTAAAAAATTCTGACAAAAAAAAAATGCAATTAAAATAATTTAGAACACTTCCAATAATATTTTTAAAGCTACGTCGTATCAACAAAAAATATAAATGTAAGCGTAATCTAAGAGTTCAATTAAATCCGTTTTGAAGGTTGACGGCAAAGTGTAAATATGCGGTAAACTTTTTAGAAACGTCAGAAGCACATTCTCCTATTACATAAAAGTTTCGCAAAAAGTGAGTCAGAAAAAATCTTTTTGAACAAGGAATAAATAATAAAAAAATATATAATTAAAGAAAACACGGAGAAAAGAAAGTTAATGATAAAAACTGCTACTTTGGACGTTGGAAAAAGAACTTTTTAGTTAAAGGCTTAAAAAAATCTTTAGAAAAGCTTGAGGCCTTTGTATATGTTTCTCTAAAATCAACAGCACATTTGAAATTTAAATTATACCCTGAAGCACAGTGGAAATAAATCGTTAAAAATTTGTTTGATACTAAAAGATACTCATGCAGTAATTTTCATAAAAGGGGAGTTTATTGAAGTATTACATTTAGAGAGTGTGCTAATTTTTGACACAACCTTTTAACGCGGACAAAGAACATCTTTTTTGTAAACATGTTGTTCCTAACGTAGCTTTTGCTGAATGAAAAGGCAATCCTTTTTAGCCTGAATGCCGATTGTAATTACTGAAAGTTTTGGCATACGTATCATACCGTTATCATAATTACTGTAAATTATTTATTGTTGGAATTATTTCGGGAGGGCTTAGGAGATATGGATTATGTTTTTCTTCCTTTTCTAAAAGTCATATTTTTTACATAATTTATTAGGGGGATCAGAAAGTAATTTCATTTTTTTTCAAACAAGTCAATTACTAAAAGTTTGTATTTTAAATCAACGATGTAATTGTCCTCATTATGAAGGGCCTTTTGCCATCTAGTAGAAAATTTTAAATCCCAGGAAGAATTTTTAAAAATTGGTTGTTAGAGCAAAATATCTTGAAATGGTATCTTAGATACAAGCTAAATTTTTCACGTTTTTGTGTGATAGAAAGTGTTTTAGCGATCGGAAGAAAGGGAAATCCAACTTTTTCACCCATAACAGTCACCTGACATTGCACCATCTGATTTCAGTTTATTGCGATCTATATTTTTAAAACAACAAAAACTTGAAAATTTAGCTTGCATCCAAGATGCCATTTCAAGATATTTTGCTCTAAACACCAATTTCTCTTAAATTTATCCGAGATTTAAAATTTACTACTAGATTGAAAAAGGCTCTTGATAACGAGGATAATTTCATCGTTGATTTTAAATAAAAACTTTCAGCAAATGATTTTTTTTTTTTTTTTTTGAAAAAAAAAAAAAGAAGATATTACTTTCAGGTCGCTTAATAATTTTTCAGGACTACGTATACAGGGTGCGGAATACAAACTTACCAAATTGAATGCCATACTTTATGAGCTGTGAAGATGTTCAGAGAGAGCTTCGTGGGCTGTGATGGAGATACGGTAGTGAAAGTGGTATCGGCAGATTGCAGTGAATATGCCGTTTGCAGTAGGAGCAGTGACATGGACTGGTGATCATCGTCATTTGCTGTTCCGGAAGAGTATATTGACAGTAGTTGTCTTTTCAATATTACTCAGGAGAAATTTCGCATTGGATTCCAGCCATTGAGCTCTAATACTAAGAAGAGAGTTAACCTGTTTGTTTTTTTTTTTGCCCAAGAGAGGATGGCAAAAGAAGCGCTCTTTTCGCTTTTAAACTCAAATTTTGTTCTGCAAAGCGTTTTGCCATACATATGTTGAGTCCTTTATCTGCATTTTTCTGATGACAAAAGAAGCGGCCTTTTCCCATTGAACAACATGCTTTATTATGTGAAACGTTTTGCCATCCGCGTTTGAAATTCAGACCGTGAGCTTCAGCGGTAAAGAATTGCAAGTTCTCTCACCTCTTAGTACTATAGCTAAGTGGTTCCAGCTTTGCAGATGTGATCCTATTCGACTTGGAATGCTACGAGAAATTCCTGTAGATTAGTAACCAAAAATCCATCACAACACTTGACGATCTTCCGGCCAAATGCGCTTTAATACTAAATATTTAGTTTTTAACTCGCTAGAACTCTCGCCGTTATTTATAACACGAGTTCTCGCGCGGGGTCGAAAATGACTTCAGTGCTCTAAAAACACCCCTCTTGTTAACAAGAATGGAAAGGGTTTAAGAAATTCCAACCACAATTTCACATCAGTCAAAGACACAATTGCAGCTACCCAGAGGTTGGTTTCCTGATCTGGCTATGAAATTTCAGGAAATGGAAACGAAAATGGCTGGGGGAGGGGGGGGGGGTCGTTTGCGACCTCGCGCGAGATCTCGCGAGTTAATACTAAATATTTAATTTCTTACTTCCTTTTACGTAGTAAAGGAAGTATTGTGATCGCGAAAAAAAAAATCACTCAAATTTGAGTCGAAATTTTGATTTTGCTCTCCCCCGAATGAATGTTCAGTAGTTTTTTCGAGCTGTCAGCACGTGCATATGTACCTACCAACATATAAGCAGCCGAAAAATTCTTTTCAACCACCCCCGAGTTAATTACGACGAGTTTTCTCGTGACGTCTGTATGTACGTATGTGCGGATGTATGTGCGGATGTGTGTGCGTATGTGTCTCGCATAACTCAAAAACTACATGGCGTAGAAGCTTCTAGCTTGGTATGTAGGCTCTGAGGATGGTCTACTTGTGCACCTCCCCTTGTGATTGCATTCGAATGTTCCCAAGGGGGTGTTTTACCCCTTTTTTGGGGTAAATCAGTGTTAATTTCAATCCAGACTCAAGTGATATGAATTGGCGCGACCACTTGGCGATATGTCGCCAAGCTTTTGGTCGCCAAGTGTTTGACGCCAACTTGGCGACATATCGCCAAGTTGGCGACAAATTTGGCGAAAAAAATATTTTTTAAATTTGGGTTCAATTTGGCGCTATTGGCGATATTTTGCGAAAAATTCACTGAATGATTTTAAAATCAGCAATATTTAGAATATTAACTATTGTAAAATATTTTTTTGCATTGTTTCGTGGCAGATTAGGGGAGTAAATATTTGAATTGCTACCTTGCTCACTCCAAGCACTTTTTTTAACACTTAAGGCAACTACTAAGAAATTTACACGTGAAAGGAAGTAGTGTGGGGTCCATACCAGATTTTAATACTAAGTATTTTAACCTTTAAATGTGTAAAATATTTTTGCTTTTAAGTTTGTTATGCATTTTAAGACTCCTTTTGAAAAACTTACATGCAGGCGTCAGAAAATAAATTATTCTGCTTTTCAGTGAACAAAACGGAACATAATTCGTCCTTAAGTTGGCAAGAGTTAAATTCTTATTGAAAATATATTCATTTTGATGCAAGATTCCAGTTTTTTTCCTTTCAAAATGCGACAATGTGCCCTTCCCATCCACTTCAATTTTTCCTCTTTTACATCGTCTATCCATATAGATTTGATTTTTTCCCTTTCTGCTCATTTTTTGGAATCAATAAGAAATTTTAGTCGGTAACTATGGAGACACGAAGTATAAGAGACAGAAGAATAAACAAGCTCCCTTTTTTTTTGTCTTAAAAGGTTTTCATCAGATATATCAGTAGAAAAGGCCCTTAAATGCGCTTCAATTGAATTACGCGAGTCAAAAAAGATGAGCGAAATGCTCTCAAATAGCAAAAAAAGATTTGATTTATTTCCAAATAAACACGCGATTTGTCTCTACCGGATTTTATTTCACGGCTTATGTCTGAAGATGGAAATGTGAGTAGACATGCATTTTAGAAGCGAGATATTTAAAATACAATGTGCAAAGTATTACGACAGTGCTTTCCAAACTTTTTGGACTTGCGCCCTTTTTTCCATAAAACCATTGTTTTGTCCCCCCCCCCTCATGACTTTCCTAATAATTCAATTTCGTAACTGCTATCTTAAAGAACATTTTATCTAATGTATTAGAAAAACAATACCATATTTTATGCAAAATAGTTTTCACGTACCAAAGTATATTTATTTATTATTATACTGCAATAGACGGCAAAAAAATGTCTTTGCAGTATAATACTGAAAAATTGCGAATTTTACGGTGATAAAGTTTAAAATTGCTGAGTTTACAGTTTATTACTTCATTTTACAGTTTCAAGTTGGAACCTCGGTTGCCAGTATTATACTGTAAAAACAACAATTTATTTTTCGCAGTAGATGAGTATATTGCTAAGTTTAATACAGTTCGCAATTCATACGAAATTTCTTGGCGCCATTGAAAATACTTCGGTGTTTTTAGTGTGGGCGCCCTAACCCGAATGCGTTAGCGATGATCTATTGCTTATTCATTGCCTATATTTGTTGGGGTTTTGGACATTTAAGGCTACAGTGGACAAATAAAATTGATTTTTTTTCAATTAATGATTTACATGTCTAAAACTTTGTGTGCTTGTATTATTGTATATTTACGACATCCAAAAGCATAAACAACACAAATTAGTGCAAAAACAATGAATACTTTTTTTCAAATTTCAAATTTAAATATTTTTTTAACAAAATTTCAAAATGTTCCAGGCGTCGCAATTTTTTTTCAAACTTTGAATTTCCACTTAATTTCCAATCATTAGGCATGATTGCTTAAAACAATGCATTACATGCAATGTTTCATGTGATAGTTTATAAAAGATGGCTGAAATTGAAAATTTATATGATTTTTTCAACTGAAAATTTTTATTTTCAGCCATCTTTTATAAACTATCTCATAAAACATTGCATATAATGCATTGTTTTGTGCCATCATGCCTAATGATTGGAAATTAAGTGGAAATTCAAAGTTTGAAAAAAAATTGCGACGCCTGGAACATTTTGAAATTTTGTTAAAAAAATATTTAAATTTGAAATTTGAAAAAAAGTATTCATTGTTTTTGCACTATTTTGTGTTGTTTATGCTTTTAGATGTCGTAAATATACAATAATACAAGCACACAAAGTTTTAGACACATAAATTATTAATTGAAAAAAAATCAATTTTATTTGTCCACTGTAGCCTTAAAACTCTTCAACTAATGCAGATTTTTGAAGATTTCTATGATTCAAGTCAAATCATCAGCTTGAAAACTTGTTTAAAAACTTTTGAGGTGAAACTTTTTTATGCGAGGACCTTGAAATTTTGATCCGATACTTTTATATCCTCTTAAGTATGAAGATGATGCACATCAGTGACGCATATGCGAATAATTTTATGTGAATAAATGAATGATAAACACAATCTGTCCTATTTAAGAGTGATTGATGAATATTTAAAACGTTTCCCTGTAATACAAAAGCTTCACTTTTAACGTGTGTCTTTGTGACACACTTTTTTAAAACTTTTCTTCTTATTTTTTAATTTTAATTTTTATCTTCATTTTTTTATCCTACTACCACCCTGTATCTTCCGACTAATAAGCATTTTTCGTACTTTGGTTCGCAGTTTCCTAAAAACAAAAACCAAAATAAAGCAGCATGTTACCGCCCCTAAGCTAGGGCTAAGCCAGGAACATGCAATACACCGCCAATTCGGTTATTTCATCCAAGGACTGCAGTTTCGAGCTTGAGAAGCAAAGAGAGCCAAGAAAAAAAAAAAAAAAAAAGCTTGCAGTTAATGGGAAATTAGAACATCAGCAAGAGACTGCACAATGGTACGGTACAAATGGAACGGTACTAATTGTACAATGGTACGAGTTGTACCGTACCATTGTGCGGTCTCTCGCTGATGTTCTAATTTCACATTAGCTACCAGCTTTTTTGGGGCTCTTTGCTTCTATAAGAGGATTTTTGTCTTCAACTCGGTTATTTCCTATTCCAAGCGGACGAGTGCCAACAAGCACGAAACTGCAGTCGTTGGATGAAATAATCAAATTGGCGGTGTATTGCAAAAAACAAAATGTCTGAACGAGGCCTCTTAAAATATTAAAAAAAAAAGAAGCATTTGTTTCTCATATGCTATGTTCATCCTTGAAAATGTCTTTAGTTCACTTATTTTTTCCTCTTTCTCTCTCTTACCTTTTCCCCTGCGGTGTTGAGTTAATTTTTCCCCTTTGCTTATACTTCTGTTCGGAAGCACTGAAAGAAATTTTTGGTAACCATGGCAACTGTTCTATAGACTAAGGAAACTGTCGCTCCTTCTCTTTTTATTCCATTGCTTAATTTCTTGTCACATTCATTGACAAAAAGAATTTTCGAAAACTTTCACCTAAAATGTTGCATGAAAGACATCTGTTTTACTTATGAGGTAGCAGTTTTTTATTTTATTTATTTTTTTATTATTTTTTTTTTTCAGGTTACTAAATTTCCGAAGGAGAAAATGATTTTTGTTTCTGCAAGAGATGAATTTTTAAAGAATGTTTTATGCACAAATTTAAGAGTTACGAAGTCCCTTCTTCCTTATTAGAGAAGAGGGTTATTCGAAAAATACTAAATTCTTCAAAAAAAGAAACTCTTTCTAAAAATACATGTTCCATTTGATAAAGCAAATTTTTGAAGAAGCATTTTATATGGACATCGACTCCAAGTGAGTGAATAATATATATAAAAAATACAGCTGACTGACAATTAACGATTTCGAAGTTGAAAACAACCACTTAGTTACGAAGTCACAAAAAATTTCAACTGCCCGGAAAAACATATTTATTTATTTATTTTTATCTTTTTTTACTTTACTATTATTTATCTATCAATTTGTTTGTTTACACAGTTTATTCATTATTAATATTTTTTATTACTTATTAATTTGTTGATGGACTTACAATAAGTCTGATCACAACTAATCATAAAAAGGGTCATTTTAAATCTAAAAGGAAACAAGCTGGTCAAGACAAGAAAGGTGTAATAAAAGAGTCGTGTCCATTTTACTAATACATTAAAAATTATTTATACTAAGTTACAGATTCGAATCCATTTGCACTTCCTGATTCTTCTTAGTAACAAAGAAACAAAAAAAAAAGCTCTTTCTGATATTAAAGTCAACTTCAAACAAAATGAATGGAAACTAAGCTTTGATAAATGTGCAGGATGATGGGATTTATTTTTAGAAGTAAATCTTGGTGCAATGCAAAATATTTTCACTTTAATGGATTTCTAAAACATCTAATGATTCAAAACACGACAGTGTTTCTCTTCTTTTTCCAGTCTTACGTTTATATTACTTTCAATGTTCTCCGTTGTCATTCCCTCCCCCCCCCCCCTTCCTCCCATCATCTCTGAAATTTCTTAAGATGTTAAGACTATTTTACGAGTAACTATGTAAAAAGTGTACGCAAGCAAAAGCAAACAGGCTGAGTATTTCATCTTCTTTTTTCCCCCGTTGAAAGAATCTGATAAAAAGAAAGTAACCAGACGTTTTTGACGATAGCCCCGATGAAGGAATGTTAGAAAGTCAATAACGCCGAGCGAGAATTCGTTTTAAAACTGAAGAAAGGGAGCTTCTTTTGCGAATAGTGATTACCTCTACGTGTTGCTCTAGAATAGAATGTTTGCTATTGTACTAACTAGAAAAAACTATTGTTAAAAAATATTTTAATAAAGAAAATTGAATTTTACTGCTTTATTTTTCTTAAAGGTGTGCTTTTTCGAAAACATAAATCCGTATGGTACACTAAAAAGTGGCTGTGTGATGTGCTGGTAACGGGTTGGCCTTCCACGCCTTGTTAAATCTCGCTTTTTGGTTTAGTTGGCAATTAAAAGTATCGACAAATACTCATGCAACCTCAAGTTTAAAAACCAGAAGAAGTCCAGAGCCTTTTTTTTTTCAGATTTGATTTGAGTTTAGAGCAGATTTATTGTTTTTGAAGGGAGTAGCTGGCCCTATATCCAGCAAGAACCGTTTATGGTCAAAATTAACTTTTATTTGTGTTGTACGTGTTAATAAATGTTTTGTTATTTTCTACGATAGTTTGTCTTTTTGTAAGTGAACTAAGATTTTTGAATAACAGAGAACATGTGGTATTCAAAATGCAGCCTGCAAGAAATGAACTTCGAATATGCTTTTTTTTTATGCCCTAGACCCTGATTCTGACCTGCCGCGAGCAGTCGGTGGATTTTCGAGATGCATAAAATCCTCAACACCAATGTCGTATGATTATGTGGCATGTAAAAGATTCCTTGGGTATTCGTTTGCCTTTGAATGTCCCCGGAAAAACTAAATTCCTAGTGCAGTTCAGTGTCAAAGAGAACCAACCCAAGTGCTTCCATCAGGTGGAAACTGGGCGTCAAAACTATTCGAATCATAATCCGCGTTAACGGTGGCACATGAAAGAGTGGATGAAATGCCGGAGGTTCGTACTATGTCTGCAAAAAAGATCAAGCTTCTTACTCAGCGATAGTAGAAAAAAATTATTCAATATTTCAGATACAATTTTAAATGTTTTTGCCTTTTAGCCTAATTTCAATCTTAATTTTTTCAGAAAGTTTTAGGAAAATGTATAAAATATAAATAAAACGTTAGTGAGTACTGAAAATCTCGTAATCATGTGTCTAGAAAGAAAACTAGGTTAAAAATTAACTATTCAAATTATTAACGAGTAAAAATTTGGAAACTAGACAATAGTCTTCGTATTTAGAGATTTTATTTAGAGATTGAAAAAACTTGCTGTTCAAGTATAATAAAAATAATTTTAAATTACAATTTTACTCCTCATATAGCATAAGACAGTAATTTAATCTCTTGAATACTTAAAATGTCTCCGGGAACGGGCGTGAAAATTGGTTCGAGGAGTTAGGAAAAAATAGCAAATATTACTACCACTGTTTTCAAAATTGATATTTATGACAGTAATTACTTTTACTCCAAAGTACAGACATATATCACTTTATCAATATAACATCTATTCAAAAGACCGCGCACGTTTTAAAACTGCTTTAAGAAGCACTTTTTTTTCCTGTTCTGGACAAAGAATAAAGCTTCATGTACTCAGTGTCTCATTTAATATTAACTTTGAGGAAAAAACGAAAGAGAAAAAAATCTCTCTGTCCAAAATCTTAATATCCAATTTCTGTCAAAAGTTTTAGTTACTTGGCCTCTTGCTGTGAAGTGAAAAATATTTCCCCGGGGAAAAACGTGGGAGGCGTAAAACGCAACAGTCTTATTTCATAAATATCAGAAAAGGTACTTAAAACTAAGCTCCTTAAAACTTCGCCAACGAGAGTTAATCCGAATCTGTTTACTTTCTTCAATATCTGCATCGATATAATAAGAAAAAAAGAAAGAAAAAACTCGGAGAGATTATAAATAAGAACTGGACGTGTCGCTTTTAAACTTGCAGATGGTTATTTTTGGCAACAGATTGCACATAAAATTTATGCTTTATAAGGTGTTAAAAATAGATCTTCACTGAAAATGATTTAATGAACTTTAATTATCATATCATATATAAAAGACTTTGCACTTATACTGCAAAGAACGAGCTGTTGTTTGTACAATATAATACAGGCAGCAGAGGTTCCAGTTTAAAATGGTAAAAGCACTGTAATAAGCTGTAAAACTAGCTATTTTACAGTTTATTAATGTAAACTAGCAGGTTTACAGTTTGCTACCGTAAAATTTGAAATTTTACAGTTTATTACTGTAAAACTAACAATTTTACCATGAAATTAGCTGTATTATACTAGATAAACAACAGTATAAGTACTGGCAACCGAGGTTTCAGATTAAAACTGTAAAATGCACCTTAATAAACTGTGAAACTAGCAATTTTACAGTTTATTACCGTAAAATAGCAATTTTGCAGTTAACTACTGTAAAATTAGCAATTTTGCAGTTTATTATTGTAAAATTGGCTGTATTATACTGTAAAAACATGTATTCTTAAAGTATACATTCAATAATAAACGAATGTAATTGAGTAAAGCCAGATGTGTTTGTTCGAATAAATAAATGCACCATAACTCCATATGCATAAGTGAAAAACAAAAACCTGGTAAATTCTGACATTATCCGATGTATATATCAACATTAACATAGCAAGACATCGGCAAAAGACCGAATATTTTGGGTGAATCATTGGTGATTGTTACATTCTCGAATTTCGGTCTTTCACGTTAACATGCGAAGGCTGAAAGAAAAATGTCCGACCTTATTTTTGCATGAACACCAAATAAGAACAAATCAAGCGCTTTTCCGTGAGTCAACTTTAAGCCTTTTCGCGCACGATTTAGTTTTTTTTATGTGTATAAATAATGTCAGTTGCTAACAAACAGAGTTTGACTGACGTAAAGTGTAGTGCTCTCGTCGGAGTTTTTTACTATACAAAGTGACGGAGCGGCTGGAGCTGAGCCACTTCATCAGATTTTGCCAGAAACTGGGTTAGGGCCAAGTGGAAACAAGGCTACCGAAAGCCGAGTGTACGAAGCAGACGGCTTTCGGTGACTATTTCTCATCACTTGATTTTGACGTTTTTGGAGAAAAACCATTTTACTTTAACATTATTTATTTGAATATTTACACCGTATATAAAACTAACTGGCTGATCGGATTAAGGATTAAGCAAAGTCCGGTTTCATGACGTCCGGATTAATAAGGTTTACAGTGTATTGAAATAATACCCTAAAGTAACAAATTTAGAAAATCAAAAGGAGGGAAAACTTGAATGCGTTGGTAATAATAAAGCAACGATTTTATACCTTTGGGATACCAAGCTAATAGCGTAAATGCAAAGAATAGAAGCTAAACAGTAGCTTGAAATTAAACAACCAAGTTTTCTAGATCAATTTAAAGAGATGTAACGAAATGCTTTGTTTTGCAATTCAAAAATTTTTTTATGTATTCCTGAACACTGTTGTATCACTATGTTTTTTGCTACGATTACGATTTATTACAATACTGCCAATGCAAGATAAAGTTTTTTGTTTGTGAATGCCTGAAGACTTTTGAATCCAGTATTTGCTACTGCCAAAAAAATCCATATCAAATGCAAATGATATAATCTTAAATTTAATTAAAAACTCAACAGAAAATTTTGAATGGGCTCTTCAACATTCAGGAATGATATGAAAAATGATTCCTAAGTACCATATGCTGTTAGAAATCAACAGAATAGTTAACAAGCACAACATTTTGAAAACACTAACACTTTTACAAAATTTTATAATAGGTTTCTTTTATGAAAACTAAACAATTAGATACAAATAAAAATGAGTGAACTTTTTATTATGAACAATTACATGGAAGGCTGTCGTTGTACCCAGTCTGCGACAAAATAAAGTTCTTGGTTGCTCATTTGCATGTATAATTAACAATTTATGAGAGAGAAAAGAAGAAAGTAAAGAAAAAGAAAACTTTTCAGGCACCGTTTTAGAAAATCAGCCGTGCGTACAATTTGGATATGCTCATATTTTTATGGAATCGACACGCACCATTAAAATTCACGACAGGAGAATAAAGAGGGAATATTTAATGCGAAAAATGAAGTTTTTACTGATTAAACGCGCAAGAAATGAATTTTTATGCAGCGATTCTTGTGTTAATTAGTAATTTGTACGATGGAAATTTGTATTTTAAAAGAACTTTTAAGACAAACATAACGATTTAATTATAAATTTTCTTCAACAGAAAAGATAACTGTAAGGAGTATCAAGGGGACATTGCTTTGCCTCCAGCAATACTTTGGGGAGGAGGGAGTACAGTTTTATTATGATTTAAGAAGGCAGCATGGTTTCAATCTTTGTTTTCCAGCTAAATATAAACTAAGTACAAATATGGTATCTTGTGAGCATTTATTTATGCATGTATCTGTTTACTTTAGGAGTTTACTTTTTTTCCCCCTTACATTTTGATATTAACTATTCTTGTTCACTGTGAAAAAAACAGGTCGACCACTTATGAAAGAAGTAAATAAATTACTGGTTATCGTTTAAGAAAACAGCCAACTATCGATTGAATTAATACCATTGTGCTTAAAAAGGAAATAAGGTTTTTGAACCTTTTTCGAACAGAAATTGCAGAGTACTGCGGACAAGTGTTTCAAGGGTGCAAGGAACCCCCGTTTTAAAGGAAACAAATGAAGGGCCTGGGGGGGAAAAAAGTAAGTCACTTTTTCGCCAATTTTGAGATTTTTGCGCTATCTAAGGGCTATGAAGGATTAATATCATCTGGTAGAACAACAAGGGAGGAAAAAAGATGAGAATCGACAGAAATGTGCATGAAAACTCTATTAAATACAAAGGGAGTTACGAAAAATCAAACTTTGTTCTTCGTTTTTCTCGAAACCGCTTTTTGGTCACTTTCATCTTTTTCCCCCCTAGCCCTTCAAATGAGCTTTAGGATATTTGTACAAAATTAGTTGAAAATCCTTAATTTATTGTTGTTGCTGTCTTGTGCCAGCAGGCAATTTGGGGTGCGCTGCTTCACTTTTGCAACCGAATTATAATTTGGTGTGAAGTCCGACTTCCACAGTACACACATGAAATAGGGACCCGTTTATAGGGTTGGCAACCTTTCACAGTACAACAACACATTCACACAAAGAAAGGACAAGGTCAAAAATAGGAGAGGGAAAGCACATTCATGCTCGAGCTGGGACTCGAACCTGGAATCTCCCTTTCTTGACCAGACTTTCTCTGACTCCTAAATAAGGTGCCGGACAAGGTGTCCGGCACCTTATGATTTAAAACAAATGATTCAAAACAAATATCAAGTACTTGATAAAAATAGCACTACTGGATTTATGCCTATGGGTAGCAAAAATAAATGTGCACTTGGACATCTATTGATCGCAGAGATAATGATCAGGGGGGGGGGTGATGATTTTTTTGCTTTTAAGCGGTTATCATACTTATGAAAATTCGTCCAACTCAACTGCTCAATTCAACTACAACTTCAAAAGCATAGCCAAGAGCCAGGTCCGTCATTTATCGGGGTCAGACGGGAACAATCGCCCTCCCCCCCCCCCTGACTTTGAGCAAGAAATGTATTTCTATATAAGTGGGCTTGGTTTCTGTTGTTTTCCGTTTAAATTGCATTGTATTTGCATCCTTTGACCCCCCCCCCCCTAGGAAAACTTGAAATGACGGGCCTGCCAGAAGCCAGAAATAGCATGGCACGCGGATGTTTTCTGCCCGAAGTTGACTTTAGAGAAGAATTTGCGGTTCAGTCAGGAGTTGTGCTGAACCAATTTTCTTACGTGTGATACCCGCTTTTGGATCGTGTTTTTCTTTTAACCGTTCAGTATTAAATACATGTAATTTGTTAATCCACTTACATGAGTGAAACACTTTTAAGCACATGTTTGCATTTTATTCCTAGAAGTTTAAGTCTTGGCTTTTAATGTTAATATATTCAAGAAAAGGAGCCATTATGTATCATAATAGAAAGTATCAACTTTCTAACGCAAATTTCAAAGTACACGAAAACTTTTTCGAATATTGATACGTCATATTGTACTATAAAATGGCTTCATATACTCAAATATATCTTAATTGAAAGCCAAATTTTAAAGCGCTTAAAAATATCACGCCTGTGGAAAACGACAAAGCGTAGTTTCTATAAAAGAAAGAGAAAGAAACCACTGTCTTTTAACCAAAAAGCAGCAATTTTTAGCAACAGTTTTTTCTAAAATTCTTCATGTCAACGCAAAGTGTCGATACTTAATATTAAAACAGAAGTTATACGTGAGTTAGAGACTGGAAGTTCTGAATGGGAATAAAAGAGCTGACTGATACTACTTTTAAGAAAGCTGGCATATATTCTATGTTTTTGCAACTTCAATTTTTTTCTTTGGGCTTTCCAAGGCACTTAAATAATCTCTAAAAATCAATTGGCACAAAAATTCTGAATGCAAAAAATTTAAGGTAAAAAAAAAATGTAATTATTTTTTTGTAAAAAACGGTATAACAAGAGAGAGAATACAATGATAATTAAAAACCAAATTTCGTTTAGTTATTAAAGTGCTATTTTATAGTGAAATTATAAAAGTGAGCCGGAAAATTATGGGAACTAAACCAGAGCCGACAATGGCTAGAATATAGCTAAAGTTGTTCAGCAACGATCAGACAACCGAACTGTCGATCGAATCTTTTTTTAACCAATAAAAGGGCTTGAATGGAAGCTTAGTGTTTGACCGAGCTTTGAATCGACGGGTGAATACGGTCGTTACTCTTTAAGGCAAAACAGCAGGTCCTTGAGAATAAATTTTAAGCATAAATATGTAGTTTAAAATAGTTCAACAAAACTTTGCTCTCAGATTACTCGCTTGTATACTTGATCGCAGTTTAAAAACCAAAATGCTTCAGTGTTCCAAATATTTACTGGTGAGGTTGAAGAAAAAAAATGGAAGTGATTTAAATGCATGCACAATTCGGTGCCTGCAGCAGAAATAATTGCTTCCGGTGTCAGTGAAGTTATATTATTTATTCTTAACAATAAAAAATTAATTAAATTAAAGGAAATTGAATTTAGTTAAACAATGCTCCGGGTGAAAAGAGAGCGGAGGTTCAACTATAATTGCAATTTCCGAAGCAATTTTACTCCAGTTCCTCAGGAATTGCAATCCTGATTCCTGAAATTTTTATTATTCGCAGCTAGAAAGCAAAATCCCTGGAATGATATCGAACAAGCAATAAGTGAAGCATTCATTACAAAAGACGGACAAAACTCATTTTATCATAAAAAGAAGAACACTCTACCGGAGACTACTCTAACAAAATGATAGGAAATCGGAAGCCTTTACGTTCTGTAAAACTTTTATTCGAATTCGAATGATAATTTTTTTTCCTCCTCCTTGTTGGGAACTGAAGTAATAATGTTTTAAGAAAATCCAATGAAATATGTTACTCGTCGGAGGAGAAACTCTTTCGCACAAAAAGCAATAATAAATGGCCACTCGTTCAATCTCTACACTTAGCGAAGTCATTATTCTTTCAGAGATAAGTTTTCCCCGAGTTTGATTTCCTCTTTGTATGTTTCTCACTTTATCTTTAATTAATCTTTCGTTCAATCCGTACTTGTACGATACTTTTTCGTTTCTTGGTTTTTTGTTGTAACTTTTTCCTCCTCAAAATTCTTTTTCCCAATTTTCTTACATTTTTATTCTCTGCATCTTAATGTGAAACTTTCAAGTTTTTTTTTTTTTTCCGTCTTAACAAGAAAGTACTTAGTTTCCAATGTTTCTACCCATTCTTTCATTTTCTACAATGTGTCGATAGTCTTCGGGTTTTTTCCTTCAGCTTTCCATCGCTTATTGCTTAAACTAATTATCCCAAATAAGTAGAGGTATAAATCTGTACCTCAGAACCAGACTAACGTAAGTCCATTTTCGTCATTTTTCAGTAGAGGGGAAAAACGATGTATTCGACAATCGATTTCCCCCTCTACCGAAAAATGACGAAAATGGACTTACGTTAGTCTGGTAGGAGGTACAGAAATATTTAATACATTTTTTAGCATAAAAGAGATACGGCAACATAGTTATTAACCCCTATACAGTAATGGGGGAGTTTCCGAAGTTTCAAAAGTATTTTTTTCTGAAAGAGCATGCTTCAAAACATAGGAATTGACCATTTTCTTTATTTTTTGACACAGTTATATATTTTTTATGAATTATTTTAACCGGTGCGCAGATGCTATTCCGAAAAAAAAAAAACATCTGCGCATGACGTCAGTGGTGCACGTAAGCGCGAAATCTAATTGATTGTAGTAAGATGACGAAGGTCGTGACGTCACCGATTCCTACGATTGGACAACTCAAGTAAGCAAAATGGTGTTATTATTGGAAAGAGAGCTATTAGGGGCACCACTGACGTCACAAAAACCATGTCCCGTTTTCAAGGTAGGGTATTTAAAAAAATTAATAAAAAATTAACTGTTGGGGAAAATTAAAGTATTTTCCGGGACCATGTTATTTTTTTATATCATTCTATCAATTTCAGCAACAAAAAGTAGTACTTTTGACTGAAGGAAACTCCCCCATTGGCCATTTAAATTTTGATGTTAAAAAACTAACAATCCTCTACTCAAAAGCTAGGCAAGAAAGAGGTCAGGGCAGCATGTTAGTTAGTGAGGAAAACATTTCAACGGATTTACGCTGAGTGTGAGTAATTAAGTTGTTTTGTATTTTGTGATTTCCAGGCATGTTGGAGAGAAAACGTAACAACTAGCTTTTTTCCATGTGATATTTCTGAAAAACCGTAATGTATTACAGTTATTAGAAATCTATAAAATATTCAGATGGAATCTCTTCTCTACTAATAATAAAGCTGAAGGTGGTTCTGTCTGTCCTTCCTTCTTTCTTTCTTTCTTTTTGTCTGTCTGTTACGCGCGTAGCGCCAAAACCGTTCGGACGATTTTCATGCCACTTGGCACAAAATTAGTTTGTAGCATGTAGTTTTGCACCTCGAAGCGATTTTTCGAAAATTCCATTTCGTTCTTTTTCTATTCGAATTCTTAGCGGAAATTCGATAAAATAGGGAAGAAATATTTCACACACATTTTCAAGTCTTATGTCATTCGAAAGCTTGGAATTTTCTGCACAAAATGAAGTTTTTTCGAAGTTTCTACGATCATCAGGAGAGCTGTAACAACTGTTTTTAGAATCCCGAAATTCAAGGCTTACCTTCAGTAAAGCAAGCCAAACGATTCTAAAATGGTTCAGCTCGATAATAAAATTTGTTTGAAAAGAGAGATGAAAAGAATTATTTTATCAACGGAAATCAACTTTTCATGTTGTTACTATGGTTACGTGTTCATACTTATTTTTGTTTCGTTCTTTTTCCAGGGTTGCCAGACGTAGTATTTTTGATTCTACGGTAGTATTTTTTCGGCCCAAATAAGGAGCGTAGTATTTTTCTGGCAACCCTGTTTCCAATATACTAATGACTTAATTAAAAGATTTGGCGGATTTTTTTTTTCATTTTCATAAATTTCGCATTTCAGCAACATTGATTTTGGCAACGTTTGGAAACAGTAGTATTTTGTAATATTTTTTTAGAGGAGGTATAGTATTTTTTGTTCCAATTCTCTGGCAACCCTGTCTTTTTCCCGGTGAAGATGCTTTGGGACCCTGCTTGGCGCGTTTTCAAAAAGTCAACTACGCAAAATAGCTAGGGTTACCACGCTTGGCGCGCCTATCGTTCATTTAGCGAGAAAAGGGTACCTAAAGCACAGATTAACGAAATATTGTATCAATTTCGATATTGCATCGTTTTCTTAAAGTGTTTCGTTTCGGAAAATGTATTGTTTTGTTTTTTAAGCTGGGAAAGAAAACTTTCTTCTTCTTTTAAACTTTGGTAAGATTTCTGTTGGTTCCTGTTATCAACAAAATTGTTCTTATTTTCTCTTTTGGCTTATTTTTGTCCATCTCCCTTGGGGTTGCATTCGAATGTTCCAAGGGGGTGTTTTACCCCATTTATCGTTTAAATCAGTGTTTTCAATGCAAGGTGATATGAATTGGTTAACAAAAGTGATATGAGTTGGCACGACCACTTGGCGATATATCGCCAAGCTTTTGATCGCCAAATATTTGACGCCAAATTGGCGAAATTTTTTTTTTTTTTTTTGATTTGGGTTCAATTTGGCGCTGTTGGCGATATTTTGCGAAAAATCCACTGAATGATGTTAAAAACGACGATCTTTAGGAGATTAATCATTGTAAAATATTTTTTTGCATTGTTTCGTAGCAAACTAGGGCTACAAATGTTTGAATTGTTATCTTGCTCACTCCAAGCACTATTTTAGCACTTAAGGCATCTACTAAGAAATTTACACGTAAAATTAAGTAGTGTGGGGTCCATATCAGATCTTTATATCACTTTGAAGGAATTATAGTTGAATAAAACTAAAATAGAGCATTTTTTCTGATATATCAATTATTTTACAAATGAACTTTTAATTTTATACCACGGGCAAAGCCGTGCGGGTACCGCTAGTGCTTAATAAGCGGATAATAAAATTCCCCCTTAACTTAAAAAATTTTGTTGCAGCCAATAACTGGGACACTAACTTCGAAACATTATAGCAATCAGCCCCTTTTAGTTTTAACCACCATTACCAAATATGAAAACATTCAATACGGGACATGCTTCTGGGGTGGACCGGGTTAAAGGATGTAGCTTGAAAATCGAACTTTCAGAAGCTGGCGTTTGATATTAAATTTTTCTTACAAATATTCATGAAAAAACGAATTATACAATGAGCATAAAAAAAACAAGTTTTTGACGTTACATTAATATTTTTCTTCGTGCACATTAGTGGAAAAAAATTTAACGAAATATTGTGAAAATCCTTATTTCCCCATAACTAACCCCCTTTTTTCCTGGCATGGAAGGTATAATGTACGTTTCTGTAGATGACCAATGGTTAGAGGAAACATATGCGGCTTCTAATGCTACACGTGCAAATGGAGAAATTTGAATACGTGTAAAAGTTTTAAAGAGTCATTAACAGAAATTTTGGCTTTACAGTTCAGTAGTATACATAGATTCATACCTTACTACTTGAGCTAACTAAAAGAAGTTAACAAAAAACGAACAAAAGTTTAAAAATTTTAAGAATAAAACTGTAGAGTTTTTTCAATATTGTAATAACTATTCCAATGTAATGTTGACTCCCCCCCCCCCCTTTTTAAGTCATATTTGCCACTTGATTTTAGTGATGTAAAAATTATCTTCAAGATTTCATGTGTCTTTACGTTGTCATAAAACTTATTGCAATTTATATTTCTTGAATTGATTCTCACGAGGATTTCTGTGCTCTAACTGAACAGCACTAACATAATATAGTTCAGAACATTATATTACAAACAATTTTTACGTTTACTGCAATGTGGTTTTATAACCTCTCCTTATTTCATTTTTGTTTTACTTATTTTTTCCTGAAAGTAAGGTTTTCTCTACTAATAATAAAGCTGAAGGTTTGTCTTTCTTTCTTTCTGTCTGTCTGTCTGTCTGTCTGTCTGTCTGTCTGTCTGTCTGTCTGTCTGTCTGTCTGTCTGTCTGTCTGTCTGTCTGTCTGTCTGTCTGTCTGTCTGTCACGCGCGTAGCGCCGAAACCGTTCGGTCGATTTTCATGCCACTTGGTACAAAATTAGTTTGTAGCATGTAGTTTTGCACCTCAAAGAGGTTTTTCGAAAATTCCATTTCGTTCTTTTTCTATTCGAATTCTTAGCGGAAATTCGATAAAATAGGGAAGAAATATTTCACACACATTTTCAAGTCTTATGTCATTCGAAAGATTGAAATTTTCTGCATAAAATGAAGTTTTTTTGAAGTTACTACGATCATTAGGAGAGCTGTAATAATTGTTTTTAGAATCCCGGAATTCAAGGCTTACCTTCAGTAAAGCAAGCCAAACGATTCTAAAATGGTTTTGCTCGAAAATAAAATTTGTTTAAAAAGATAGATGAAATGAATTATTTTATCAACGGAAATCAACTTTTCATGTTGTTACCATGGTTACGTGTTCATACTTATTTTTGTTTCGTTATTTTTCCAGCGTTGCCAGACGTAGTATTTTTAATACTACGGTAGTATTTTTTCGGTCCAAATAAGGAGCGTAGTATTTTTTTGGCAACCCTGTTTCCAATATACTAGTGACTTAATTAAAAGATTTGACAGAGTTTTTTTTTTTTTTTCATTTTCACTGGTTTCGCATTTCAGCAACATTGATTTTGGCAACGTTTGGAAACAGTAGTATTTTGTAATATTTTTTTTAGAGGAGGCGTAGTATTTTTTTGTTTCAATTCTCTGGCAACCCTGTCTTTTTCCCGGTGAAAATGCTTTGCGACCTTACTTGGCACGTTTTCGAAAAGTCGCCAACTGGCGCGTTTTTGCGTGTCTCGCGGAATTGAAAGCTCCGAGAGAAACTACGCAAAATAGTCAGGGTTACCACGCTTGGCACGCCTATTGCCCATTTAGCGAGAAAAGGGTATCTAAAGCACAGATTAACCAAATATCGTATCAATTGCGTTATTGCATCGTTCTTTTTAAAGTGTTTCATTTCGGAAAATGTATTATTTTGTTTTTAAAACTAGGAAATTAAACTTTCTTCTTCTTTTAAACTTTGGTAAGATTTCTATTGGTTTCTGTGAGCAACAAAATTGTTCTTATTTTCTCTTTTGGCTTATTTTTGTGCATCTCCCCTTGGGGTTGCATTCGAATGTTCCAAGGGATTTTTACCCCTTTTATGGAGTAAATCAGTGTTCATTTCAATGCAGACAAAAGTGATAGGAATTGGCACGACCACTTGGCGATATATCGCCAAGCTTTTGGTCGCCAAGTATTTGCCGCCAATTTGGCGACATATCGCCAAGTTGGCCAAAAAAATTGTTTTCTTTTTTTATTTGGACTCAATTTGGCGCTATTGGCGATCTTTTGCGAAAAATCCACTGAATGATGTTAAAATCGGCGATATTTAGGGGATTAATCATTGTAAAACATTTTTTTTTTGCAATGTTTCGTGGCAATTAGGGATATAAATGTTTGAACTGTTATCATGCTCACTCCAAGCACTATTTTAGCACTTAAGGCATCTACTAAGAAATTTACACATAAAAATAAGTAGCCTTGGCTACACACCAGATTTTTATATCATACTTTGAAGGAATTATAGTTTAATTACAACTAAAATAGTCTTTTTTCTGCTATATCTATTATTTTACAAATGAACTTTTAATTTTATACCACGGGTAAAGCCGTGCGTGTACCGCTAGTATTTAATAAAGTATTACTCTCAAGCTAGAATGCAGGACTTCAACTGCTTAGTGTCAGGATGCCCTGATCACTGGACAGTTTTTTTTAAATACGGGGCCGCCTCGAAATTCGGGACGCTTGGCAACCATAGTTTTAACGTTGATTTCATTTAATATCGCCAAACACCAAATGACACTGGCTAAAGCACCTTATTTTCGTCACCCAATTTCTCGGTAACTGGGTGACACATCGTCAATGTAACTAAAAACAATTCACAGCCACAATCTTGGATGTCCAAGTGGTCACCAAATTATGGCATTACTTCTGTCTACCTTGACAGGGCCGTTGTTAACCTAGTAAAAAAACAGGCTCAGAATCGGAGGATTCCACGCTTAAGGCTGACGCCGTCATACACCTACCGAGTACCCGTTTGTAAAATGGCGTCTTCGCAAAGTTCGAAAGTCCGGGAGTCGGTTACTAGCAATGACCTCTGGTGCAAAGTATTATAGACTTCCCCTATCCTTCAGATTTCTGTCGGAAATATCCAGGTCTAAATGGAGGATCCACTTGCCACAATTTCCCTCGCTATTACACCCGACAAGTCAAATAAATTAGTAGATGCGGAGATCTCTACGTTGTCGAGTTTAAATTGTCGTAAACGCCGGTTGTCTAAAAAACGTGCCGAGATCACTTTTGGAATATTTGAATATAATCAAAATGGGAGGGGCACAACTGCATCCCATATAGACCATACATATGAAATTTCAACTTTCTACGCTGCGGTATATCACTCTTAACTTATGGGACTGACAAACATACGTGTCACAGAACTGAATAAATCGTTTCATTTTCTTTTGTGCGTGTGTAATTCGGGGTCGAATCCTCCATAAGAGAGTTATGTACATAGCATAAAACTCCTTTTTTAGTAAATATATAGGTATTTAGCACAAGTAATATCTTTTTTACATCAAAAATAAACATTTCTTTACATAATCATAGTTATTATAATATCAAGTAATTACCAACCCGAGGACATTAACAAAGAACTAAGCAATTTCCTGTGCATTCCGTGTACTTTTCTTTTTATCGCTGTCACATTCGAAACTACGTCTCTCTTTCCAGTAAATAGGGCTGTCAAATTAGACGGGCCTCCCCTCTGTTCTCGCAATCGGACTTTTTTCGCCTCTGTTCTGATTACACGCGAAAGAAATTGAAGTCCTGTCGCCGCATATTACAGACTAATAACAGGTCTCGGGCCCTAATCGAAAGGTACATTAAGAGGAGATTGTCCTGCGAGAGAACTAACTTCTCCCGTTGATGAAAAAGCACTCCTCAAGTCCACGGAAATAAATAATAATAGCGCAGAAGCTTTCAGGATCTCAGCTAAGCATTTATTTCATCGCGAAAATCTCAGACTAACGTATTTTTTTGCTTTTGGAAGTAAGTGGAAATGTTTCTTGCTGAAAAAAAGAAACTCTTCGTCTTTAGCAAAGAAAAAAATAGATTTTCATCCTGGCATCTTTTTATTAACTTATTGAAAAGGGTTTAAAGGTGAAGAGAAAATAAAAGGATTCAAATTAATGATATTAGTAAAAAGCCGGGTAGCAAAAAAAGCGCGACGCTGCGTCGGCAACGTGCGTCGAAACTCTGTAAATTATTTCTTAGTTGGCGGCAAAAGAAACCTTACATTTTTAAGGGAAAAAAATCTTAAAATTTCATTAAATTATACCTTATTTTTGTAAATATAACCCACTAGTAGCTTTTACTTTGAAAACATTTTGTTTTTAAGCATTTTTAGCAGCCGATTTCGATTTTTGAATCTATCTCAGGTCGGTATATATATATATATTGCAGAATATTTTAAATTTGTTCTCCTTCGCCGCTAACTACGGAGAAAAATTCTTCTAGTAAAAAACTACTTCTAGTAACTTCTAGTAACTTCTTAGTAAAAAACTATCAGGGAACATTATAATTTTTGCAGATTATGCAATAGCTAAGGGGAGGTTTGATGGGGAAAAGAAAGTGGAAAAGCTTCCAGAAGATTTAGAACACATGCTTCAGATAATCCGTTTTAAACGGCTTATGGCTCTAGCTTATTAAGGCATGCTAGCTGAGATTTACTAGGACCCATCATTAATGAAGAGAAGACAATTGTTGATCTTCGGACACCAATTAATGAAGACTTAAATTTAATCAACAGAGCAATGTGGCAAGTAAAGAAGACAACATAATGCTTGCTTTTCACTATTGATTCTTTTATCAGTAGGTGTATTTCACATAAGTCTAAACAGGATTTAGTTTCTAATCAAAAGAAGTAGAAGAGCCCAGCTCCCGTGAGTTCCTTTGTAAAGTAAACCCTGGTTGTGTGTAAAAAAAACTCCTCCTACCTTTGTAGAGTTTGGTAAGACCTTATTTGAAGCATACTGTTCAGTTTTGGTCACCTTACCTTAACCGCTTAGTCGTCGTGCCCGTTCCTCATACGGGCAGAATATTCGGGCAAATTTTGTCGTGCCCGTGTCTCATACGGGCTGCGTTTCTGATATTTTTAAAGCTTCAAAACTTTTACTTTTTGTCGTGCCCGCATTAGCTTTTATTTCTACAACTACTACACCTACTAAAGAAAGTGGAAGAAAAACAAATTTGGAGTTTCGAAAGGATTTGGTCGATGAAATATTGGAGAAATATCAAGCTTCCGTACCTGTTTCAAGAGGAGGTCGTCCATCGAATGAAGCGTCACTAAGTCGATTGATTGAACGCCATTTTCTGGAAATAATACCCCCCTACAGACAAGAAAGCAAATCCTGCGAGAAAATAAAAAGTGTGTTGCAGTAAGACGAATGCAAATGGGAAAAGAGTTCGAAAGGAGACAAGATACTACTGCAAAGACTGCACTGTAAGACTATGCATACCATGTTTCAAAATTTTCCACACGCAGAAACATTATTAACATTTCAACTAATATACCCTATTATCGATCTCCAATTTTGAAATATTGTTTGTCACGAACGATGCGCATTACTTGAAGAAAATAAAAAATTTCTCCGCTCAAAATTTACTTTTTCTTTCTCAATGCCTGCATTGAAGCTTTTCAGCTTGTCTTGCATTCGTGAGGAAAGCAAACTTTAAAGTAAAATTGGGTAAGTTGATTAAAATTTTTCTACCTTTAAAAACCACTAAATTCAAAAGAAAATGCAGTGTTTTTTATTTTAATATGCATAAAATATTATGAACATAAAAAAAATAAATAAATAAAAAAACCTGATGAATTTTGATCAGTTTTTGGAAAAAAAAGTGCGACGAGTAAGAGGTTAAGAAAGATATGAATGAATTGAAATTGTTCAAAAGGAGGCTTCCGACATAGTTAATGGACTTCCACGTTTGGATTTAGACTCCAGGTTTAAAAAGCTTGATATATACGCATAGTTTTTGTCAAAGGAATGCCAGAGGGGACTAGATCCATCTTTTTAAGTTCTATAGAATCGAGGTTGATAATAGGCTGAATTTTCTTACGAAACGAAAAAAAAAGAGGGGGAGGTTTTCACCTTTTCAAATCCCGCGCTAACTTTAAAATCTGGTAAAATTAGCGCTCTTGGAGATCTTAGCAGTTGAACGTCGTATACCTTGGTAAGAAACCAATGTCCAAATGATCAGTTGGTGGATCTTCAAGATGCAGAAAATCGTCATCGGCCATGAGCATGATTATGCTGTGGTATACTGAAAATCCCTTGAGTGCCTATTTTGCTCAGCCACTATCGGTCGAATTGAACTCCTGTTGCGATTGCGCGTCGTAATAACCCACGTGCCCAGCATAGGGCGGCAAAACTGACAATGAGCTTCGAAATTCTCTGTACTATTGACATTCGTGACTCGACGGTGGCACGTGAATCGCGCTATGCAAAATGTCTGCAAAATACTAAATACCTCGTACGCAGCAAACATTGGAAAAGGGGAAAAGGCCACTTCAATAGGGTAAGCATGATAAGTCGGTCATATGCTAGAATAAAAAAGCATGCCAAAAACCTCGAAACATTAATAAAATAGGGAAATATGAGGCAAAGCAAAATAGTTAAGATATCTTACCTTTTTCAAAGTACAGCAAATTGATTTTTTTTTTTTTTTTTTGAAAATTTCACTGCGTAAAGAATGTAACAAACTTGCATAAAAAAAAATTACTTGTCATTTTTAGCACGAACTTGTACCTTCAAAAAAAAAGAGGAAAAATTCACTTTGAAAATGCATGAAGCGTAGTAAAAAATAAAATATTTTTCCAATGTAATACTTTTTATTGAAGTTAAAAAAAAATAAATCGCGAAATAAGTGAATCAATGAATTAGTGAATAAATAATGAATCAATAAACGAATAAATACATGATAAAAATAAATTAGTGAATAAAGTAATAAGCGAATGATAAAATAAGTAAATGATCAAATGCATGAGTTACTGTGTAAATGAAGGAATGCAAATGAATTAACTTGAATATCTGACTTAATAAATGGATCAAAAAGTAAACAAAATGAACTATTTCACTGTACACAGCCTGCGCTTGACAAATTGAGCTAAGCATTGGAAATCCAAACATGCCTAATATTAACTAAATAAGACATTGGTAGCTCCTAATTAATATTTAAATATTGATTAAAACTTTTTTATTATTTTATAAAACCAAACTATTTTTGATAAATCACAGAATTTTTCAATATGAATATACATTTTGAAAAAAATGCCTGTATAATAATATATCTTGATCATTAGCGCAATTCATTTTTTTGACTGAAATCAACTATGTGGTTACAATCAGAGTTGAAATATTGTCAGGTAGGTTTCTCTGCAAACTGAAAATATTTAACAGTTTTACTTTGGCCCGCTATTTCACTTTGCGTTACATTGACATGTGAAACGAGAGTATCTACAAGCTTCGGTCTGGTTGCTAATTTAAAGGTAACTTAGTTCGAAGTCTGATGTCCTCTTTATGTTTTCATTTTATTCTCAACTATAGATTATCACCTTCTCTGGATAAAGCTAAATTTTTAAGTACCCTTTTCTTCACGTTAAATTCTGGAAAACACTTGAATGATCCTTATCTATATACATAAAAGACTACTTTTGAAAACGTATGTCCGGGGTAATCTTCCAAACTACTGAACCGATTTTAACCATTTTTTCACCGTAGATAGCTACAGTAACAGGGAGCAGGATAAGCTATAATTTATTTCTAAAAAGCTTAGTTAAAAAAAAAAGTTATTATGAAAAACAGTTAATTTTATGTCATTTCCCCATTAAATGATTAAACTTTCAACCCATTGTTGCAAAAATTTGGTGCCATGCAGCAACAATATTGATTGTAATCATATTGAAAATTTTGAACAAAGGCTTCTCTGGAGTAAGTATGGAACTTATTGCCTTCTAAGGATTTTTATATTTATCTGAGCCAATAATCGCTAACGGGTGAAATAAAAAAAAATGATTTTGGCAATAGTTAGAGAATAGAAAGTGTTTATAGTCAAAAAAATTTCTAAATTAGGTACATAAGATGTTTTCACCTCACCAATGTTGTCACGAGGATAGAAACTAATAATGGGACTTGTCTAACGAGCAATATTTGGAAATGGTTGATTTCAATGCTATTGATACTGTAAATATATATTTATTTTAATATACCGAGCTTATAACATTTCCTATTTACTCAAACATTATTTGTAGCTTGCTATTTTTTTTAGCTTGCATTATTTTTTTTATAGTTTATCCATAACATAGCCATTGTTTACAGAAGTAGCCATTATGTTATGTTGCACTTTAGTGTTGGGAAATTTATGAATGAGTTTCACTAAACCACCCTACACCCACGGAAACCCGGGCAGGGCCGGGCACCTGGCTAGTATAATATAAGTTCTTTTGATGTAAATTGGGAGTGTTGTTTATTCATTATTAATTAATTAGTTCGCTGTAGGTCTTGGTCTTGAAAACCAATATTTTTTTTCCTTTTTTAAGAAGTATCTCTTTAAGTTTCTTCTTTACACATTATCATCATGGTAATTGGTAAAAGTAAACTTAATAGCTTTTAACAGAAAAATATTTATCCGAAATACAATGTATCTGAAAGGTTTTGTTGAAATTATGAGTAAAGACTTTTTAACGCTCAGTACTTGATATTGAAAAAACAATTATAAAAGTTGCATCCTTCATTTAAAAATATAGTAAACTTTTGAACGATTTCGAGATGTGTTTTATTGCTTTTAAAAGTATTTGTTGGCGAATTTTTGTTTTTGTCTACTTGATACTTTGATTTGAAGTTTCGTTTTATCTTTATTTTAGTCTTTCCTGGGTAATTTATTTTCCTCCAGTGTTTTTTTTTTTTTTTTTCCTTCAAAAAAATTAATATTTAGTCTTCGGTCAATTCTTTTAAAAATTCCACATTTAACAGCAGAAATTGTTGCCTAATGAATCTCTTTTAATTGAAAGCAGGTATCTAATAAATTACAACAGCTAATCTTCTCAAATAAATCATTCTTCCTTACATACACGATACTTCCTTAGTTCTTTTTAGGCACTGTTTATATTTTTATGCCAATTTAATGAGTCTACTAGACATAATGATTTTTTCCACGGGACCTAATAATGCGTCTATCATTATTTTTCTCTTTTTTGAATAATAGAACCATTAAACTTAAGACAGCAGAGGAAAATGTTCATTATTTTCATAAAGATGCATCCCTAATGTTATAAATATGAGTGTTAGGCACCATCTTTAAAAGACAGAACATCATTAAAATTCTTATTTTTAAGTAAATGCATAGCTTGAATAGAAAGTACGGAGCTATAAATATATCAAAAAATACATTATTCATTGAGGTGTCATTAAAATTCATTCCATAAGTAATTAGATCTTCATTAACTTATTTTATTTTTCGTGCTTTGATTGGTTCATCCTCGAAGGTGTAACTATTCTAGCAGGAATATTAACGTATAGCAAAGTAAATGGCCTAATTAGTAAATATGTTCGAAAAACAAAACAAAAAAAACTTATTAAAACTTGCCACGAAAGAAAGAAGCATTGATTTGTTACTTGCTGCAAGTTTTATTTTCACTGAGCAGAATGAACGAGTTTTTAACCCATTAATGCCTAGCGTCCCTTTTGAGGGACGGTCCAAAAAAGGGTCTGAATTTCCCCAAAATGAACATTTCAACCAAATAATAGTGTTCAATTAGTGCCTTGGTAATGTTTCAATTTGTTATTAACAGATTGAAGCACATAACCATTGTAAAGTGTGTTCGGTAGCAGTTTTAATATGATTTTTATCAAGAATGACATCGTCACAATCTCAAGAAAAAAAGCTAAGTTTTGAAAGTAATTCCCAGCTTCCCAGTTTATGTTAATTGCTGATTTTATTCCTTCTTATAAAATGTCTTTTCAAATATTATATCGTAGGCAGAAAACAGTTTTAGTCAAAAAAGTATATACCCTCTTGGGTCTATCGTAACTTTTAAGGAATGATTTTTCTTTCCTTAATAAAAAAATTATTTTTGACATAATATTTTTTTTAATTATTTTTCCTGTCCATTAAACACTGTTTGTAACCACTATACAAAATATTTTTGGAATAAAAAATGTCAGGCATTAATGGGTTAAATATCAATCCATAACGCAGACAATTTTCCCAAATTAATAAGTTTAATTACCGAAGTTTTATTCACGAAAATTTGCCAATGAGCTTTCACTCAAAATTTCTAATTTAATGACCCAAGAAAAAAAATCTGAGTGCTTTTCTCATCACATCCGCTTGTATTTGGGCACACTGGATGGAGCGTGTGGATAACCTGAAAACCATTTTGGCATTCTCAAGCTCATATTGACTTTTTTCGTGCAGCCTTTTTTTCACTTTTTCACTCCAATGTCCCCATACCTACCACGATTCGGGATTAACCGGAATGGGACCCTGAAGATCGAGCGCCCTGTTCTCTAGATCCAGAGCACAAACATCTAACATTTAAGGAAGTTTTGCGCAAACGAAATTTTCCACTCAAATTGCAACCTAAATCTCCATTCAATCACTTCTAACTAATAATGCTGGAAAATAATGTTAGTTCTGTTGGTATGCATTATTTTCATAAATAAAAAATATGTGTTCAACAATATGAGGATCAGCTTTTTGAATTTAAAAAAAAATCCATTCAAACTGTTATCTAAATTTCTATTTTTAATCTCCTTTAAATCAGTTCTGACTGTGAAAAGTTATGTGTTAGTTCAGTTAGGTTACATTATTTTTTTAAGTATTTTTTCAACAATCAGCGAGCGCCAGCTTTTTAAATAAGTAACCGCCGAAAATACGACTATTTTTTCTCTCCTGATAACTTGTAATCGTCAAACTACTTTGAAGATCCCTTAATGGCACTTACAAACGCGGTTGAGACGTGCTAATTTATTTACGTTAACTTTTCATTCAATAATGCATATAGTAGTCTTCTTTTATTATTAATGGTAATGCTCAAAGCTTAGCCAAGTCTCGTGCCGAAGCTCATCAGCGGAATGCGTTGAATTATTTTCTTTTCTTAATGACTTTATCTCCTAAATATCTCGTCTTTCTTCGTTTTTTGGAAGTTTCCTTCGGTGCGGCAAGTTTTACATAATCAGACATGTATTTTAGTATTTTAATAAAAAGATGAAGGTGAAGAAATAGCATAAAATGTTATTTTAGGCAGGAAAACTGTCTCATTAGTATTAGATGAGCTCGAAGAGCTGTTCTTGTGGGAAAAGATCTTATGCAATTCGCGCCCTGGTATTTCACTCTACATTTATACACTGCCAAAAAAAAACCGTTGTTTTTACAGTATAATACCGGCAGCAGAGGTTTACAGTGTAAAGTTGTAAAATGCACCGTAATAAACTGCAATACTAGCAATTTTACAGTTTATTACTTAAAAGCAGCGAATTTTAGTTTATTACCGCAAAATCAGTTTTATTACACTGTAAAAAAGCAGTATGATACTGGCTGCAGAGGTCCCCTTTCAAAACTGTAAAACCTAGAGTAATAAACTGTAAAATTAACAATTTTGCAGTTTATTACACTAAAATTAGCTGTATTGCACTGTAAAACAGCATTCATTTTTTTTACAGTGTGATCATGGCATTTTGTTAAGAACTCTACATATCCAGGAAACTGCAAGACAGTGTCCCTAGTGCAACCTGAATTTCCTCCATGAGGTTTTTTGATCAAAACTGAGCTAATATTTAGAAAAGTGCCAATTTAAGTTCCAAGTGAATTTTCACTAGTATTTCAAACACTAGTTAAAAAAATAATTGTCCCCAGAAACAAGACAAGGGTTTGCTTTCATTTCATCTAATAACATCAGAAAAAAATTTTTTTTCTTCAGAAAATATTGTTTTTATACATCAAAAATCAGATCGGTAACGTGTCCCCAGTAGCAAAGCTTAGCATGCAAACAGGTCATGCGCACTTTCTAACTTCCCAAAAAAACGCACTTGCACAAAAAACGATTCTATTTTTACCCCTTTGTTAATATTTTACTTCATTTTTGTTTTAATCGATTTCTGATTTTCTAGCCGATGCGAAATAAGCGTGTCCCAAGTTCCGCCGTCAGAGTGGTAACAATAACTTCCGATCTATGTTTAGGCTCCCAAAATCATTTCCTGCACCTATACCACGTGATACTGAGTACCTGGTGGGATGTTTTATCGCATCGTAATTAAAAATTTGCATTTCTGCATCTAAAATTGTAGGTAAGATTTTTTAAAGTGATTTTATAAAATGTGTGTCATTTAAGTCATCAGATCGGTAACACGCTCTAAAATGCGCAGTTTTTATTATTTTAAAAATTATTTTATATATAAGTATAGTCCTTTATTACAAGTGAAAAAACCACGTGTTTGATTTTGGTTTAGTGCGATCGACTCGGAAATAAAAAAAAAAACTTTGTCAGTTTGTCAGATCGGTAACAGTCAGAGCGGTAACATTGAAAAACAGCGAATATGTTACAGAACTAACTCACACGTTTCAGAATTATAAAAAGCAAAAATCATAGGTTTTAGCCATATATATTGAATATTTTTGTTCTTAAAAAATGAAAAGCAATGAGTTTTAGTACAATTGCTTCATTTGTGGTTTGTATGACCTAACAATAGAAGTTAGTAAAATAAGAAAAATTGACACTGCAGAAATTAAGTTAATTAATTATTATTATTTTATTTATTTTATTTATTTATTTTTTTTTTTGGTGCTTCAATTTCTCATAACTTCGCTAAATAACTAGATAATAACTAGCATGCTAAATTTGAATTTCTGATCAAGAAATTAAATTTCCTGCAACTAATTAAAGAAAAGCAAGCAGCAGAGTTGTGTGTTGAAAAAGTTGAAGTTGTGTGTTGTTTCAAAACAAAACAAATGTTTTATTAGCTTGGATTTGGTAATCTCATAATTTATTTTATCTAAAAACCTTATCGCTCATTTTTATTTCCAAGAAATGCTTTTTTATAATGAAATTTGATTTTTTAGCTAATATATATATTTTAATATAATTATCTTAATTCTATGTTAAAAATGCAAGGAAATGATATCATTTTTAGAGATGTTAATGAAGACTGAAAGAATAAACTCAGATATGTATCTCATATTAGCATAAGATCTGTTACACTCATCAGATCTGTAACGTCTTAAAAGGGAGTAATCTAAGGAGGGGGGTAAATAACTTTCTTGACCTCCCCCCGTTTATTTTCTTGCATTTAGATCCAATTTAGACTTAGAATCCAACATGAATTTTTTTCTACAAAAAAATTTTTAATCAGAAAACTTCAACTTCAAATTGGCACTTTTCAAAATATTAGCTCAACTGTCTTTACATGTGCATAAGTCACTACATTTGGATTGGCAACAATGTTAAAATCAAGGGTTTTACTATCCGACCCCCTTCGCTGCGCCACTGGACAGGGAAAAATGAAAGAAATTAAACAAGTAACAATTGAAAGAGCATGTTAATGGACGCATAATTATTTGCCCTCGTGACCCCGTTATCAAAATATGAGGTCTTAAAACTGGCCATTTTTTTTCAAGAAATTCAACTAGTTGTAGTGCTTAACGGAAGACATTTTTTACGTGATTATAGACGTGTCTTGCACGTGCAGACAATGAAAATGCGTTTTCAATTTCGAGACAAGCCTTTAAATATGACGCTTTTTTTTTTAAATGTCATCGCATTTTAAGACCTTTTATCTGGATAACGGAAGGACGAGGGTAGATTTTTTTGCTTCAAAAAATACCTTAAGATATTTTCTCGAATGCTACATATTTAAGCTTTTTTTATTGTTACACTACACTCGTGAGGTTCCGTGATTAGAAAAAAATTGAGACAGGAGTATTAAATACCCCCCATCTCAAAAATGATGATTCAGTGTGTGTGGGGGGGGGGGTAGTCAGATTTGCAAGCTATAGTCATTACTAGTATAATCTCTTTAACTTAAATTGAGACAAAGCACAGCTTTCTTTAAAATCTTATTAAAATATTTCATTTTTTGTATTTTTGTTGTTGCAAAACGGCTACTTTTCTTTGAACTAGAGGAACCAAAATGTAATACATGTAGTGAGTCTCACACAGGTTTAGGTACAACACGGAATTTATTTAGCATTTGCTCAAAATAAATATTAACAATGACAAGTAACAACACACAGCAGGACCACTACTTCGAGCATCTTACTCGCCACCCCCTTCACTAAGCTTCACACTCGCGTTCTCTATCTGAAAATAGGGAGGGTGGTTAAGTTGTATACAAGAATTAAAATTTGATCTGCTTTAGGAATTTTAGAAATAAATTTTTAGAATTAGATATGTAAAGGAAATAACTTTTGACACTAAATAAAAATAATAATAGCTCTCTGATACTGACTATACTAATCTACATAATACACGTACGTAAAAACATCTACAAAAAATAAAACTCTAACTTGATCGAATAAAAAAAACCAAAGGCAATAGAAATGACTTTCATACTTAAAAAACCAAAGGCAATAGAAATGACTTTCATACTTCTTAAAACATATTTAAAATATCAAATTCCCTTAAAACTGAAACAAAATATGCTTGTAAAAGTGAATTTAAGGCGACAAGGGACTATCATTTTTTTCTTTAGCAATTTTCAATGAATTTCTTTGAAATTTGCAGCATAGCTATATGTTGCAAAAACTAACACATATAAAAATTTTCGTTGAAATATTTTAAAATTTGTTTTTTTTTTAATTTAAAATTTGAATTTTAACGATTTTTCTTTTTTATTCCAAGCGCCTGAAATTTCATCAAAATGATAAAATACAAGCAAAATGTGGAACATAAAACACCAGAAAGTGAAATGTTGGGAGTACTTTTTCTACATATTGTGGCAAAAATTAAAGAAAAAAAAACAAACTAAAATTTACATTTTTTTTTGTGAAAGATATCCATATTTCAATAAAACATAGCAAATATATTCAACACAGCTAGTAAAATAGAAAATTCCTTCCCAACAAAATGTTAAAAAACCTCTTAAGTACATGGCAAAAAATTTTTAGCAAATTTAAATAATAATTTTTTACACTGGAGCAGTATGAAATTTGTAAACACGCGTAAAATTATGTTTTGAGAAAATCAACATTTACTGTTGTATATTTCATTATTAAATTAGTTTTGAATACAAATTCACCACAAATAAGGTAAAGCTATTTATTTACAATAGCAATAACATGTATTTCAATCATATAGTTTTTAGAAATATCATCAAAGAAGAACCGATTTTTTGACCATTTTTTGCTCATCTGAAAGTCCCTTCTCACCTTAAGTGAAATATTATTTTCTGACTTATAAATTATAGTAAAACAAAATTACGACTTAATTTGACTTGAATATATTTTCGGTGGCTTAGCTAAAAATGGAAAGAAAACTTCTATGGTCGCCGGTCTACCGTGTTTGAAGCTTACGATGTTTCAAAGCTGGAAATGCTTTAGCTTTATTAACCCTTTAACTGTCAAGTTATTTTGATTTTTAACACTTTTCCAAGCACAAACCCGAGAAACAGTCGGGTTTGACAAAGAGATGAAGCCGAAATAAACATCTCCCGATACGTATTCGGGTATAACAATACGATGCACTCAAAAAAAAAAAAAAAAAACCCCGAGTAACACTCGGGCGTGACATTTTCGAAAACCAGCTGTGCCCAAGACTATCTTGGGCATGACAGTTGAAAGGTTAATTGTAAATCTTTATTATTTACAAAGTTCATGCGTTATCTGGTTAAATAAAAAGATTATCATAGATTATCATAGATTAATCATAGATTATCTAATTCTTCGTGACGAGTTGATTTACCATGTGGTAAATTTTCAATTTTCATACCCATTTCATTTAACACAGTACATATTCCAATTGGATCAAAAAGGCTCAAAGAACTTGCTCTATAAAGATTAAATTAATCATCAATTTTAGTCGATCACTCTGTGTGTGCAGCGAAAGCAAGTATTTCATGGCCTTTATCTAAATTTATATACAAGAGTTACACTGCCGTGCTAAGCGCAAAAGTGGTATCTGCAGATGATCTCAAACCGAGATATTGCTGTTTAAAGCTCTGCGCCTCCATTTATATTATTCAGAAAGTACTTTTTCATTTTTTTTAAATACTTTCCTTTTTCAAATGACCAAGAAACATTGCATTTGGATAAAATACGTGACAAAGAACCACCTGGTGACAATAACTCAATTTTTTTAATCCTTTAACTGTCATGCCCGAGATAGTCTCGGGCACAGCTGGTTTTCGAAAATGTCACGCCCGAGTATTACTCGGGGTAATTTTTTTTTTTTTTTTTTTGAGTGCATCGTATTGTTATACCCGAATATACATCGGGAGACGTTTATTTCGGCTTCATCTCTTCGTCAAACCCGACTGTTTCTCGGGTTTGTGCTTGAAAAAGTGTTAAAAATCAAAATAACTTGACAGTTAAAAGGTTAAAAAGTGAAGATACGACTTTTGTGCTTATCACGGCAGAAGCACTGCAATATTAAAGTTTTTCATACAGAACCCCAAAAACATCTTTACTGAGTTTTAGAAGACACGGCCTAAATGGAAATATCTTGCAAAAACCAGTAAATCAAATTTTAAGTATGTAGTGATCTTTGAATAAATGCATCACTAGCACAATCAGCATTGATTACAAACTGAATATACCGCTACACAGTCGTTAAAGCTGAGCTATCTTAGAGCTCCCCGAAATGACTTTATAATCCCTGAGCATTTCTCACACGTAAACCACCTTAAGTAATACGAGAATATCTGGAATAAGGGTTGTAAATTATTCATTCCACCTAGCAACGTTGAGGGCGGTAAGAAATGAGAGAATATTCCAATAACTGACACTCTCAAGTCATTTATTACAGTTCCCATTTCACTCCAACTCGGCCGGTATTTCGATACTCAATAGAAATTGAGAACGGGTTCGAATTGCCAAAGCCCTCTGAGCAGCTATTTCTGTCCGAGTGTCAAAATAGTTAAGTACATCCAGGGCTCTGATTAGCCGAATAGAAGTTCATGGATACAATTGAAGGGCATGGAGGACGAAGAGGCTATGTTACATTTTAAAACACTTTGGACAATGGTAAGCAATGAATACAGGTAAGAAAATAAAACTTGGTACATCAAAAAGTAGATGTCAATAGATTAATTTTATACGCATACCAACGTCAAACCAGAACACAAAAAAGCTGCAACAACTGCAACAATAAAACTTTAAACTTGAATTACTCACATTTTCTGTTTTGTCACATAATCCTTCATCTCCCTAGCCCTTCAATTTACCCATGTGCGGATGGGTGCCTGAAACTTAATTTTTGGGAGTTCAAAAATTCTCAATTTGACGAATGAAATTCCAGTTTTTGCCGAATCGTAAAATACGAATATTCACGCATAAACTCATCTAATGAAAAGAGTCATTCGTGAATTTAAAAATTGCAGTATTGAAATTCAATCCCCAAGACGGATCATCAGATAAAATTTACCGAATAGGGATGGTTACAGCGATCTCCCGTGTACTCGCACCAATATACATTTTTAAAAATTAGTATTCGGTAGACCGCATTAAAAACCTTTTTGAAGTTATCCTTATGGTACGTTGTGGCTGCAGGAGTAAACTGAAAAAAAAAAAAAAAAAAGACGACAAAAAAAAGTGCTCGATTGATTGAGAGAGTTCAATTCTCAAAACTTGTTATTTTTATAAGGATTTAATCTGTGCTTTGCGCACTGAATTGAATGACACAAATTGGAACTTGATAGAACTTGCCGTGCCGTCAATTACTGAACTTGATAAAACTTAGCGTTCTACGATGTTTTCTCCCGTTTTTATTTCTAACAAATCATATCAATATGATATTGTTTCACAACGTTTTCTTTAAGAAACATAAGAAATATATTAACTCCATAATTGGTCCAACCAGTGCATTTTTATTTTCTGTTGAAAAATATATATTTATCATAGGTTGCAAGTTTATAAAAAATTCACAACAATAAAAGTGCAATTTCTAAAGTTTTGATGCCTTGAGAATTAGTTTTTTCCATGAACTAGAGCTACAACAGCATTTTTAACAATCGAAATCGTTAAAAAAAACTTAACTATGCCTATAACTAAGCATTTTGCCCAACGTTTAACAAAACCATAAACCAGAACATCGACTTGGAAATTTCTTAAAACCACCACAGGGAACTTAAAGCAATTAAAATCATGTTCTCTCCATACTTCAACTGCTGAGAATTCCATCCCGTTTTCGCGCACAGTTCCGTGAGAGGAACCTTGTAAATTGCCAGATTCGGTCCAGCTTTGGCAGGTGATTTCACAGCGGTCAAACTCTTGTGCAATCTTCGCTCATTCCATTTTCGAATGCCAGAGAGTTCGTGGGGGGGGGGGTGACATCCCCCTGCTGAAACTCTCCCGGCTTCCGTCTTCTCCACTCCGAAATGAATGCCTCTCGGAATTGGATTAGAACCTGGAGTTCTTCCCAAATTCGGTTCTAGGGAAAGATGGATGATAATGTGATTAGTTTGTGCTGCTTTTAACTCCTTAAGACGAGTTCTTTTCAGAGATTTATTGCAAGTGGTTCTCTTTTTTTTTTCTTTCGAGACCCTGAAAGCCGCACGTTTAGCAGTAAATGTGATAGGGGAATGCAGGGTTCATTTAAAACCAGTTGTATTATATAGCGGTACATTGCATATGTATGCTTTAATTATACTCCAAGTAGGATTTTGAAACTAGGAAAACAAATTTTAGGGAAAATATGTTTAAAATAAAAACAAAGCGTGGATTTGGCTCTTTCTGTGAATACTGTGTAGGAAAATGAAGATTAAAAAAAAAAAAAAACTTTAGCTCCATTTTTATTTTCAATTATTAAAGTATGGAGTCAATTCGTATATTTTGCTAGTTTGTTTGGTCAGTGAAGCTTTGATTAAGGCTTAATTTAACTTTTAGAAGAGATAAATATCTACTTGTATAATAAGATTCATTCTCTATGCTGAATCTCACTTTTAGAGTACTTATTTAAGCCAGAGTACACTTCAGTAATGAATACACGTGTCTAATATTTAAAACAAAATATTCTCATTATAAAACTCGAAACTAGTTAAAACTTCACTGTTGTTTTAGGCAGCGCAGACGTCCTATTCTAGAATCTAGACAAACAAGATTTTGGCTTATTGTTGTAAACGAAATATAGAACATATCTGAGTTCTATATTTCTTTCATCTTTTGTTTTGTTTTTTTGATAAAAATTAATAACTGAATTAAAATAAAGGAGTCCCACTAATAGCACTAAGAATGATGCAGTGTTGCTCGCTTGAAGTGTTTTTTTTTTCTTTTTTTCGTATTTTTTATGTTTTCGGTGTAACAGAAGATTTGCTCATTGTACCTCTTCCCTGAAAACAAATATATCAGAGACAAGTGTTTGATAAAGTAAATATTTAACATCGCCCCTGTAAAAGAAATCCAGTGGAATTATGTCGGGTGACCGCGGAGGCTAAGGTATGGGCTCTCCCTGAAAAAACCATCTTACGGAAAAAGTCCATTAAGTAAAACACGTATAAATTATGTCCAATGAGAATGATCACACCTATTGGCTAATAATATATTTGGTAGCAAATGCTACGATTATAGATTAACGAACAACTCAAGAAAATCTCGCTAAAAATTATCATTAAAGATCATTTTTACACACAAAGGTGACTAACCGATTATCGCATCTTGTAAAGCAGCAAACATTTGCATTTCACGCAGTAGTATTTTTGTTACCAATGTTACTAATAGCTGGAATAATGATAAAGGTCTTTCTCCTGCATTCATTCTCTTGCAGTAAACTGCCCTACATTTCACCCAGAAGTATTTTTGTTACTAATGTTACTAGTAGCTGGAATGATGATAAAAGTCCATCGCCCGGACAAACTGCACATTAGAATCAAAAATCAAATCTGTCGCGTTTTATTTTGGATGTAAAAGTAGTCATAAGAAAAACTGCATGTACTACATCCGTAATTACAGTTGACGCTCGATATAACGACCATCTCTGTCTCACAGCCAAAGGTCTTTATAACGAGTGGTCGCTATAAGAGGTAGAAAATAGAGTGTATTGGGATAAAGTTGGAGTTTTCCCACCGGTCGTTATATAGGGATAGCCTTTATAACGAGCGGTCGTTATGACGATCGTCGACTGTATATACATTACATTCATTCGGTCAGTTTGACTGCCGTTATCTTTCTTTTCTTCTTTGATTTTTTTTTTCTGTAATGCAAGTCAAAATAATCTATTAAGTTTGTTGTTCAATTTTTGAAAAATATTTGCTAACTTGAGAAATTCATGTTTTTTCTTCTTTTTTTCCAGCAATCCGACGAACGAAACCGAACCTTCCACCATGAGCACCCCAAAGTCGCCGAACCAATTCGCCCTGAGGACGAAATCGCTTCGGGAACGCTTCGGTTCCAAGCGGAGTTACTCGGAAAACTTCGTGGAGCCGACAGTGCCACCAACGTCACCAGGCCGAGAGAACTGTCGCAGCGTCCGACCCTCTCTACCGATCATCGGAATTCCGAGCGCAGACGACCCCAGGAGCAGCAACAACCCCTACCTCCAGATGCAGCAACACCTGCAAGAGCAGCAACAGCACCAGAGACAGCAACAGGTCAACGTGCTCAGCGAGCACTACAACCCTTTCGCAGTGCTGCCCGAGGAGACGTACTGCAGTGCACTGGACGTCAACAGTCAAGCGGGAGATCTCAGGTTCCCTTGGCAACGTGACGCAGCTGTCCAGTGCGATTTGTCTCCTGATGGTGAAGGATACAGGTATTTAAGTACCACAGAGTGTTCTATGTCCAGTACTTATTATGTAAAAAATAAACTCCCAACTTAAGCCTAAGTATGAAGATGAGTAGAAATATTCGACTATATTTAAGATATCCTATTATTGCATAGAAATGGGCATCATGGGGTGCTTATGACACAAAATAAAAATGTTGGAAAGCAATTTGCTCACTAATGAATTCATATAAAAATGTACAACGAACTTGACACTCTGCGCCAATGGGTTAACTAGCGTCCTAAAGAGGATTCCCAAATATTGCCTCGAACGAAATAAACCGATTACGGGAAAGTAGGTAGATTACTATGTTAAATTGAAAAAACTTTTCTCGCGCCTTAGGATACGAATTAACATTTTGAATCTCATACCAAATATTTCTTCAAATTGTAAAGTTTGATTAATAAAAAAAAAGAAAGAACATTCTGGTTATCCACATTGGAAACATGAAAAATACGTCATTAAAAACAAAAAGCGTTTTTGGTTTTCTAACCCCACCTATCAGGTAAAGTGACGACGGAAGATGGGTAGGGTGACAAACAGCGAAATGTAAACATTAAAAGAAAAAAAATTATAAGTTAAAAACACGTTCAAATATTAAATTGGTATTTCCAGTATTAACGTCCTAAACCCGAAGCAACATGTTCAGAGCAAGCTGTCTTTCTGCCTCCTTAAAAATAGTTCCTCAATTGGAAAGAGCTTTGCTTGGATAGTTCTGGTGGAACAGTTTTTATTGATGACTTCGAATGATAGACTTAATGCGTTTAACACACTTCCTAAACATCCTATGGGGGCTACTCATCAGAGAAAAACATGTCCCTGTCGTAAGGTCTTTCCAAAGTTTAATTTTTGGCTGTTTTTACAGCCACTTTTAGCTTTATTCGAAAAATTACTTATGACATTACTTTTTGTACCAACCAGTGGAAAAAGTTCAAAACGTCAAGCGTGAGTAAAATAATTATCTACTCATAATTATACTAAGCCGCAGAATATGATACGAAAGACACATCTTCTTCTCTGTTAATCTGTTATTTTCTCAATAATCATCTGAAATAGAGACAATGCTGATCAAACAAATGAAGCGCTACGGGGACAGTACCGGAAATTCGATCATTGGGGAATAACATTTGAGAAATTAGCTGGCTTTCTGGGTAGTGTTTCTGACTTTAATGGATCTAGAGAAAAGTGGTAAAAAAGCAGCTTCCTCTTTTGTATTCTGATCGTTTTCTCATAGGTTTGCAGGCATCTAAAGTTGAGAAAGAGCTGAGCAGATCGGGAACTGCGGAGGAAGTGTCAAAGAAGCTGGGGCTGTGAGAGAACATTTCTGTACCTCAGAACCAGACTAACGTAAGTCCATTCTCGTCATTTTTCAGTAGAGGGGAAAAACGATGTATTCGACAATCGTTTTCCCCTCTACCGAAAATTGACGAAAATGGACTTACGTTAGTCTGGTTCTGAGGTACAGATTTGAAGAGTCGGGGAGGGGCTATGCTGCCGTACTAAGTGCAAAAGTGGTATCTGCAGTCGAGCTCAAACTGAGTTAAAACTCTTTAAAGTTTCGTGCAACCATGCATTTGATTCAGATGATACTTTTTCAGTTTTTTTCAAAATATTCCCCGTTCTCAAATGACCATACAACATTATATTTTGGTAAAATACGTCACAAAATCACCTGATGGCGATAACTCAATTTCGTTAAAAAGTGCAGGTACGACTTTTGGGCTTAGCACGGCAGTATGGAGGTAGTCTTTCTGGCTTTACGGAGGTTGGAGGGAACTTTGAGGAAATGGAGGTTTCAGTGGATTGAATTTTTTACTTTTCTTTTATAACAATGTCAGTAGTTTACAAAGCTTGAAAATATCTATCTGCAAAAATATTAATGTCTGAAGTTTTTATTAAACAAAACAGGTACTCAAAACCATGTCAGACAGGATAATAAACGAACTATCCACTCGTCATCTTGCTCATCTTATCATTCAACCTGTTTTCCCATTCTGCCGATTTTGTTTTCGAGTTTGATTTTCAGAGTCATAGCCTCTCGTCAACATCCTACACCATACATGGTTTTTGCATAACAACTTATAATTTACACTTAGTTCATGTGAAAAAATAAATAACCCACTCTCGTTGAATAATTCTTTACGTTATAAAGTCAAAAATACAATCACAACCAAAAAATCCATCTTGCTGGTTACGGCTCACAAAACAATGCATTTCAACATTACTTGCAACGAACTTCGTTACACAGCACCTCAGAACCAAAAAGTACCTTGACTGATGTTAATGTGAGTGAAAGAATTGCAGAAATTGTAAATTTGACATCTTACACTCCTTTGCACTATACGTAATTTGCAGCATACGTTTCGCTTCTTGTTCCGAAAAATAGACACAAACTATCTTCTTCGTTATCTACTAATAATTATCCTTATTACAAACTGAAAACTTTTGGGGCGACAGTTTTCTAGTTTCCCCGTTTCCCCAGAATGATGAATGTTTAATGGAAAAGTAAAGACATTTTTTCGATTAACATATGTTTAGTATTTTGCCTACCCCTACTTTTTTACAAACATAATACGAACTTTTAACTTGCCGTTTTAAAACAGCTAAATTTGCATCAAACAATTAAACAAAACATAACTGCAAATTTTTGAAAGTAAACAGCAAATTGTTCGAAACGAAAAATTGAACTTAAAGCCCTGCATCTAAATGAAAATCTTTTTTAATCTTTAATTCAAAATGTTCATTTATCCAATTATGAAATCATGCTTTGTATCTTTACCTGCATTGTTTTAATTTTTTTCAATATCTAATAAGTAACATTTTATTTAATCAATATGCAAGCTCACCGAATAGATCGAAAAGGATTGTTTATAACAAGATTTAGGCGTGTTGTAATGAACTTAAATTTTTCAGAATACTAAATTAACCTTCAGAGCATGGACTCCGCAGAGGTTGGGTTCTTTAAATATATTTAAAAAATATTATTGTTATTTATATTGAGTAAATAACATTTGATGCATTTTAATTCCCCGGGATTTCAACAATAAATTAAATCAGTTAAAAAAGGATAATAAATATTAAATTATAAATAAATGAACAAAAAACTAAAAAAAACAGCAATAAAAATTTAAATAAACAAGGAAAAAGTTTTAAGTTTAAAAAAATAGAAATACATTTTAAAAATAATTAAAGTTTTCTCTTTTGGACTGATTTACATGCGATTGCATCCCCCCCCCCCATATGCATATGATTCTGCCCACGCTCATGCTTGAGAAATAAATTAAGTTGTTTAGGATCAAAACCTGCTAAGTCCAATTTTTCAAAAACATAATTTAGTTTTTAAAAAATATAAGCGAAAAAGCTCCTTTATCAATGGCTTAAAGGCAATAGATCAAAAACAACTACATCTCAACAAAAAAAGAATATAAAATAAGGATTTTTAGTCGAAACCTTTTAGATCCGCCCTCGGAACTCTGCATTTTGAGAAATGAATAAAACTAGATCCGCTTCTAAACAAGTCAATTATCTCAGAATAACTGAAACTTAAAATATTGCTTTCGAAAAATCAAGGTTGAAGACCATTTGTCAAACATCAAGTATGGAGAATTCTCACGATGGCGTCGTGGTAATACCCCAAAGCAAAGGCAGAAAGTGTTGCCAAAAGAGTTTTTAGAATATTTGTGATGGCACTAATGGATCGTCACTGTTGAGTGACATCAAAGGACACCTATCCGAAATAGAAAACAAGAGACATTCTAGAAATTTAAAGGGAAAAAAATGTCTTTTGATTCCCTTTGAAGGCAGACTAAAATAGTCACATCACACAGTAATGTATCTTGTAAAAAAATCTTTAAAAGATGGTAGCTGAATTGGCTGTACATTTTTAACTGTGAAATTTTTCGATAATTAGATTGATCTGATTTTTGTCATAGTTCCTTCACTGAAATCTACAAAATTATTGTACATATTAAACTAATATCTGAAATTTAAAGCTTATTCTCAGCTGCTTACGATGAAGGATGATCGAAAAACTTTTTTTGGTCTCTTCAGTTTGTTGCTGATTCCTTAACCCTTCACTGCACGATTTTTTATATTTTCATGAAAAATATCATTTGATACCTTTTAAATAGCCCTGAGTTCAGGAAAAATGAAGAAAAAAATTAATTTTAAAAATGTGCACCAAAAATGATGTTTTAATTGTTTGTTCTATATATGGCACAAAGCACATAGCATATGCTTTGTATACCGATAAGTGTAATAATCTACAATGTGTTTTGTGCCATAAGTGGTATAAACAAACTTTACAGTAAGAGTATTTAAACATTTTTAGAACAAAGGAAATAATGACTAAGCACACTTCTAACGGAAATGCAGACACTCTTTCTTTCAAAAGCAAGAACTGTAATACCTAGACTAGTGCAACTAACTAGTGCATAAAAAACCACACTAAACTGTTATAGCAATGTTCCAGAAGGGGCACAAAGCTCAGTTTAACTGCATTTAAAAATCATAGGAATATATGAGGGTTTATTTGGTTTGTGCCAGATCTGGCACACCGTGCAGTGAAGGGTTATATGTATGGGGGATTTAATTTGTATTGAAAAATGTCAGCTAAAGTATAACTTAATGTGAAAAAAATTGCCGAGTAGTTAATCGTTTCTTTATCGGGAAATTTTATACACTGTGAGTTTTTGAGGGTCCCTTTACTTTCTTATATCATAGTAGTGATGCCGAACCTACGTTACGCTTCTTAAAAGGAACCTATTTTGAGTGAAACACATGAAACACTCCCTATGTTCTTCTGTAACTGTTGAGTATAACATATAAACATATTCATACGAATTTCTTGAGATATAATATATGATGATACTGAGTTTTATCAAGTTAAAATAAACGTTCTCTTTTCTGGTTTTAATGCAGCAACTGAGGCTAAAAACCCTGTAATGAGTTTATAATTTTTTATTCACAGAAATTTGGATCAGATTTCAGCTAAAGGAAAATACGTCAATCCAAAACTACGTTTTTCTTGCAAAGGGAGACTCGAACCCACGGGTTTCGCTCATTTGCGCGCCTCTTTGACCAACTCAGTTAGAGGGACTCTATCTTGAGATGTTTACATCAACGCAATATGTAATAAAGAAAAAAAAATGAAATTGATGCCTACATTTGGTTGAAATATTTTTTAAAACTTACACTGTGTTTTAGGTTTTACTGATTTTAACTACAACAGAATTGTAGTTCACATACTAGCAATGACTTTAAATCACATATTTACTTAAACTTGGATCAATATGCTGCTGCAGAATTTCCAGGCGAATAGGGATTCGAACTCATGATCTTCGGAGGATCAGCACAACGCTATAACCAACTGAACAACTGGGATTCCCTTACGGAATGCTGTAAATTAACCCCATGCTTAGTTTAATAACGCCAATAAAATCGGTTTTTGATAAAACAACCAAAATGTGAATTTTCTCTTTATTTTTTGACAAAAGCGGTAAAAAAATCTTCAAAATGATACCTTGGTTGTACATTTCCATTCCATATTTTTTTCACTTTTCTGTCCTCAACTTATTTTGTGGTTACATGACACAATTGTTTATAAAAATTTTAACAATGTCCATTAGGTAGATGAGGAAAAAAACCTTAGACATGGTATCATAATCATAATACATCATTTAATTTGAAGGAAAAAAAACAATATTCGTTTCTGCAAACAGAGAAATTTTCATCGACAGCGCATGTTCAGTTTGACTATTCTTTAAACTATCAGTTCGTTAAATGTTTTATTAGCTTTAATTCTCCTTTTCACTTCGGTGGTTTGTACCACATTATTACATTAATTATACATCCAATTGATTTATTTAATGATTTCAACATCTGTATCGAAAATTTCAGCATTTTATCACGTTTATCTTGTTTTGGATCTATTTGTGAACATAATTAAAATCATCGCTAGTCGATCGATATTCTCTGTTTTCTGCTGTTCCGGAGAAAATTGTAACAAAATTACCCTAAATTGAATCACCTCGTTCGAAATATTAATGATGAAACCTCGAAACGTGTTAATTTCTCAGCATTCGCAACTAATTTTGCGTTTTAAAACTCTTGGTTTTTATCGGTTATGCATATTTGTCACATTCTTATCTAATTGACTTAGGATAGTAATAAGAGGGTCATTCCATATAAAATCAACAAATTTTCAGAAATTTCCGTGCCGCACCATTTTTGATTTTGATCATACTGGGTAGGAAATATGCACCAATATTCTGTACCTCCAAACTGTTTTATTTTTTTCTCGAAAAAATTTTATTCTCGAGATATAGCCATTTTTTTGCTCCGCCGATGAGTAAAATTCGGCATTTTTGATCTTTTCTCTAACAGCTCTGGTAAATTTACTTAAAGTGATAGAAAGATCAAACATGGCTTATTTTGAAGCTAAAAGTATGAACTTTCATTTTTGCATAAAAAGAAACGGTTTGGGTTAAGCCTAAATATAAATTTTCCCGTGTCAATTCGCAGATCAAAAAGTGCCGTTTTCATCATTTCAAGCATGAAAAAGTATATGAAGGACTGACAGTGGGGTTCTATTTTTTTTTCTCTTGCACCCAGTTATAGATAGTAGAAGCACAGAAAAAAAATTAGATGATACCAGTAGTCTTTCATTATGAAAAAATTGCTTAAACTTGAGAAAAAATGAAAATTGGCCTTTTTCACTCCCCAAAAACGGCCTGTGGAACAGGTAGTAAAAATTTACAAATGCATGGAGTAAAAAGGTGTTACATTGCCTTTTAGAATGAAACAGAAACTGTCTTGTTATTCCAAGGCATTAAAGAGATATAAGCTTTCAAACTTTGAAAAAAATGAAAAATATCCTTTTTCACTCCACAAAAACGGCCTGTGGAACAGGTAGTAAGAATTTAAAAATGTATGGAGCAAGAAGGCATTACATTGAACTTTAAAAGGAAACAAAAACTGTCTTGTTATTCAAAGGCATTAAATATATAAGCCTGAGATATAAGCCTTCTAAGCTAGATGATTATTATGAAAAAATACATTGAACTTGAGAAAAAAAGAAAAATGGCCCTTTTCACTCCCCAAAAGTAGCCTGTGGAACACGTAGTAAAAATTTGCAAATGCATGGAGGAGGAAGGTGCTACGTTGCCCTTTAAATCGAAGCAAAAACTATCTTGTTATTCCCAGGCATCAAAGAGATAAGGCACTCTGAAAATTGAAAATTCATGCAAGATTTTTTAGCATAAGTTAAAGCAATTATTTTCAATTTTCAGAGGGCCTTATCTCTTTGATGCCTGGGAATAACAAGATAGTTTTTGCTTCGATTTAAAGGGCAATGTAGCACCTTCCTCCTCCATGCATTTGCAAATTTTTACTAAGTGTTCCACAGGCAATTTTTGGGGAGTGAAAAGGGCCATTTTTCCTTTTTTCTCAAGTTTAATGTATTTTTCCATAATAATCATCTAGCTTAGAAGTCTTATATATCTTTAATGCCTTCGAATAACAAGACAGTTTTTGTTTCCTTTTAAAGTTTAATGTAATGCCTTCTTGCTCCATACATTTTCAAATTCTTACTAACTGTTCCACAGGCCGTTTTTGGGGAGTGAAAAAGGATATTTTTCATTTTTTTTCAAAGTTTGAAAGCTTATATCTCTTTAATGCCTTGGAATAACAAGACAGTTTCTATTTTATTTTAAAGGGTAATGTAACACCTTTTTATACCATGCATTTGTAAATTTTTACTACCTGTTCCACAGGCCGTTTTTGGGGAGTGAAAAAGGCCAATTTTCATTTTTTCTCAAGTTTAAGCAATTTTTTCATAATGAAAGACTACTGGTATCATCTAATTTTTTTCTGTGCTTCTAGTATCTATAACTGGGTGTAAGAGAAAAAAAATTAGAACCCCACTGTTAGTCCTTCATATATTTTTTCATGCTTGAAATGACGAAAACGGTACTTTTTGAACCGCGAATTGACACGGGAAAATTTATATTTAGGCTTAACCCAAACCATTTTTTTATGCACAAATGAAAGTTCATTCTTTTAGCTTCAAAATAAGCCATGTTTGATCTTTCTACCACTTTAAGTAAATTCACCAGAGCTGTTAGAAAAAAGATCAAAAAAGCCGAATTTTACTCATCGGCGGAGCAAAAAAATAGCTATATCTCGAGAACAAAATTTTTTCGAGAAAAAAATAAAACAGTTTGGAGGTACAGAATATTGGTGCATATTTCCTACCAAGTATGATCAAAATCAAAAATGGTGCGGCACGGCCCATTTGTTGATTTTATATGGAATGACCCAAGAGTTACGAATGGAGTGTTTTACATTACGCTAACGTATGCTATTGTTTTACACTTTAATTACCCCGTGAGCATACCATTTTCCTGTATCTTAATTACACAAAACAAAAAATTGATTTTGACATCTCGAATTCAAATTATGTTTCTTGTAATGACGAATTGCGACAAGTGTGTGGCGTAATTCTGAGAGTACATCACTCAACTTTGCCGACGAGCCTAAAAGTCATATTAGCTCGGTGAATAAAATATTAGGTTACCATCACGAAGGACCCCGGATCAACGCAGCGGTACTCCGAATCCTGCGTACCACTGTGGCGCATCGTACTGCATCTTCGGCTGACATTCGAACTGAAGTTGGCACCGCCGTGACTCAAAGAACGGTAATAAATAGCTTGCTTTAAGGACAGTTCCGAGCAAAGCACCCTGTACCACGCATTACATTGACCTGCTAACCATTGCCATTTGCGACGGCAGTGGTGTCAAGACAGAGCTCATTAAAGGCGGAGTGGAGATCTGTTGTATTTTCTGATGAAATCAGATTCTGGCTTGATGCCAGTGATGTCAGTATGTTGGTCAGAAGGATGCCAGGGGAACGCCTGCATTCAAGTTGTCTGCGGCGCAGACACACGGGGCCTACACCTGGGATCATGGTCTGGGGAGCAATTTCCTATGACAACAGGAGTACTTTGATGGTTATCCCCAACGCACTGACTTCAACTTTGAACCTCAGTCTGGTAATTCAACCTCTAGTACTGCCCTTCCAGTTTTCCAAAAGGATAACGCCCGCCCTCACACCACTTCTGGAACGCAACGGGCTCTACAGAGTGTTGGCACGTGACCTGGCCTGTAAGATCACACACACGCAGATCTGTCTCCCATTGAGCACGTGTGGGATATCATCGGACGACAGCTCCAGCATCATCCACAGCCAGCAATGACCGTCCTATAGTATAACACAACAAGTGTAACAAGCATGGAACTCTATACCATAAAGTGACATTCGGCACCTGTATGACACAATACAAGCACGCTTGCAGACTTGCATTCAAATTTCTGGAGGCTACACCGGCTATTAAAGTTACATAATTTCACATTTGCATTGGATTTTCTCGAGCTTAAATTAGCCTGTGATCTTAAACATCTAATCAATTAAACATGTTAATTAGACAATGCATTGCCCAATTTTCTTTACTCTATAGTAATTTTTTCTCGGGGTTAGGATTTTTTTTTTCGACAGTGTATGAACATTAGGGCTTTGCATGCTTTGTTCTTTGGCATAGAAAAGTCGTTATAATACAACTGCTCATAAAATTGAAGGGCTTGGGAGGTGAAGGGGTTAAGCGACAAAACAGAACTACGAGTAACCAAAGCTTAAATTTTTATTGTTGCAGTTGTTGCAGCTTTTTGTTTTCTGGTTTTGTCGTTAGTGTGCGTATGAAGTCGGTCTATTGACATCTACTTTTTGATGTACCAAGTTTTATGTGCTTACCTGTATCCATTGCTAACCATTGTCCAGAGTGTTCATTTTTCAAAATGTAACTAAACCCCTTCATCCTCCAAGACCTTCAATTGTTACATAGGATAACTTTTCTAATCCCGTAGGTTTACTCGACGAGACAGTTTCTTTATGATGGCCAAGGACGCTGCGGAGCTGCAGGAAAAAAAAGGTTTCGCCTCTCCTCCTGGGCTGAAAGTTCCGACTCCCGGTGCCATCGTGCCACCCCTGTCATCCAAGGAAGATACCTCAGGACAGTACATGACCGAGCGATTCAAAGAGGTAATATACTTGAAGTTGATCTGTTATTTGAAAAGTGTGTGTTTGTATGTGCGCACGCTGTTTAAAATGTTTACTCACGTATTTCTGCTTCTTACTGGCTTTACTCTACTTCAACACTGACTTGTTTACTTAGGCAATCAATAAAATATTTAAGTTAATTTTGGTTGGAACGATGTTTGTTTTTTATGCGAATGCTCATTTTCGGAAATCAGGTAAAGTTCTATGACACACCCTCGGCCTCGATACCACATACAAAATACCATAAAATATCTTAATAAATTGTAATCATTACCTCTTAATTTTCTCGTTAATTTTTACCAAAATATCAGGCAATAAACAGACATGATATTAAAGCAGTGAGTAACCGCCCTAAGCAAGGGCTAGCCGTCGCTCTGGCTGTGCGGTCGCTCGCTGGTGTTCTAATTTCAGATTAGCTGCCAGTTTTTCCCGGCTTTCTTTGCTTTATAAGAAGATTTTTGCCTCCGACTCGGCTAGTTTCGTATTCCATAAGCACGAAACTGCCGTCCATGGATCGAAATAGCCGAGTTGGCGGTGTATTGCATGAGACATGATATTATTTTGTGTAATTTATTTTTAAAAACAGCTGTCTAAAAGGGATAGCTCCCAATAGATAGTGTCCCAAAAACCGCAGCGTGAGTGTATGTGATGTAGTACAGCAGATATGTGAACGAATTGTGTTTTTGATGATAGAAACATAAAACTTGGTACACGTGAAATACGCATCAAGAGATTTAATTTTGGATACGCGGCTATCTGAGATTTCGCCTATTGGAGTAATGGCAGCTGTCAAACTGCTAAATTTTCGTACTTTCTTCGAATTTTCCCCATTTTGACCATGAAAGAGCACGTTTTTGACAAATATCATATTATGCACATTTAAACTACATTAAATTTGCTGAAAGTTGATACTAAAATGGACTTGTTAGCTATAATAGTTCTTGACATACAGCTTCTCAAAATTTCCCAAATTCTCCAAATTTGGACATTTTTAGTTGATTTCCTTGTTTCATCATATATGTCTTTATATCTTCAATAACCTGTATTGTATAAGCGGTGATGTAACCATTTATTGAATTTTACATTTTGAAAAAGGTTGGGAGAAAGCGTAAACGTTTTGAGGGAGGGGAGAGGTTCCTGTTCACAACCAGAGAACTGATATCGAAAAGAAAGAGGATATTGAAATCCAAAGCTTCCTCTAAATATCTTTAGAGTTCGTTCAAACCTTTTTAAATCATGTTAAATGACAACTGTTAAAAATACACAAAGTTATTGTTGTTTCATGCATACAGAGTGTGCTCCTCGTAGTTATATATATTACTAGCTGACCCGGCGAAAAATGTTCCGACTTAAAGGCAATAAATAAGCAAATTTTTGAATTTATTAAGTTTTTTTTATTAGAAAATACAAAAAAAAGTACCTACATTAATCATCTATTATTGTTTCTGTATCTATAACCTATTTTACTGCGCTCCAGAAGCTTTCAGAACATGTGCTTTATGTCGCCCGGCGACAGAGGCTCAAAAAAGGCTTAGTTAAAAAGATAATTTTTTCGGACTGCTTATCAAGTGACTGCTCCATCCATAAATCCATCCAAACAAACTTTTGTATATGTAATAGTAGTAAGAAGAACAGCCACTTAAATGCAGTTCAGGAGCTATCCCACCAAGCGCTTTCCACCTCTCAGCCTTAGAGGAGTAAAAACTCTTAAGCGACAATCGTTTTTGAAAGCTTAGCTTAATATATAAAAATTACGTGTCCCTAAATTTGTGGCCAATGGACTCCTCAGCTACTGAACCGATTTTAAATAAATTTTGCACGCAGTTTCAGTTTGGTCCAACTTAAATGATAGGATAGTTTTTATCTCAATTTAGGACCGCACTATATTTTTTATTGCAAATTATCTATTTAGCTAAAATTTCTTATTGACTAAGGGCCATGCTCCACATCAGCATAAAACGCGACCGAAACTTAAGGCAGAAACCGAAAATCCGGTTACTTTCCATAGGAACACTATTGAATCCATTTTACGCTTCTGCCTATTTTTTCTGCTTTACGTCGATGTGGAGCATGGCCCTAAGCCTTTTTACTAAGCCTTTTTTGACACCTCCATGGCTGAGCGACAGAAAGCACACGTTCTGGCAGCTTCCGGAGCGCAGTAAACGGGTTGTAAGTTAGCGGTGCGTTGAGTGTTATTTAACTTTTTTGTGAAGTAAATTATAAACAAACGCGTTACTTCCCTTGAAATTTATATGTGATAAGCTGTCAGAAACGATTGTCACTTAAGAGTTTTTACGCCTCTGACGCTCAGAGGTGGAAAGCGCTTGGTGGGATAGCTCCTGAACTCTTTTTAACTAAGCCTTTTTTGAGCCTCTGTCGCCAGGCGACATGAAGCACATGTTCTGACAGCTTCTGGAGCGCGGTAAAATAGGTTGTAAATACACAAACAATAATGGATGATTAATGTAGGTACTTATTATTATTATTTTTTTTTTGTATTTTCTAATAAAAAAAACTTAATAAATTCAAAAATTTGCTTATTTATTGCCTTTAAGGCGGAACAGAGTTCGCCGGGTCAGCTAGTCACATATAAATTTCAAGGGAAATAACGCGTTTGTTTATATTTTACTTCACAAAATAGTCAAATAACACTCAACGCACCGCTAACTTACAACCTGTGTACTGCGCTCCGGAAGCTGTCAGAACGTGTGCTTTATGTCGCTCAACTATGGAGGTGTCAAAAAAGGCTTAGTAAAAAGGCTTAGTCAATAGGACATTTTAGCTAAATTGATAATTTGCAATTAAAAATATATTGCGGTCCTAAATTGAGATAAAAACTATCCTATCATTTAACTTGGACCAAACTGAAACTGCGTGCAAAATTTGGTTGAAATCGGTTCAGTAGCTGAGGAGTCCATTGGCCACAAACACAGACACACGTAATTTTTATATATTAAGATAGGGCTCATTCCACGTCAAATCGCCTAATTTAAATAGTCGGCCGTGCCGTCATGTCTCGGATTTTGTTCAATATTTTTTTACGGATAGATACCTATGAGATAAACTCAAATTAATTTTTTTAGATTTTTTGAATAAAAATTTAGGGTTGTAGAATTTTTTGAAATTTTGAATTTTTCAGAATTTTTGCTTTTTTATTTTTGGTATGAATTTTGAAAAAGCTCTATAACTTCCTCATTTTTCATTCAATTAAGCCAGTTTACGTATCATTTTAAAGCTAATTATTTTCTCCTTCAATATTAGTGACAAAAATGAGATTCTGAAAAATAGAATTTTGCCAATGGTCGTCTGAAGTCAGATTTTGTGTTTTTTCAATTGGTATGTTCAATAGGTCATATCTCCGGAGTACCAACTAAGAACTGCCCAATTTTTTTTTTCAGTAATGACCACATCATATACTTTTTATGTATAAAAAATTGGAAGGGTGTTTTTTGTTGTTTTGGAATAAAAAATTCAAGTGTGTTTTTTCAGTTGGTATGATCAATAGGTCATATCTCCGGACTACCAACCAAGAAATGCACGACACTTTTTTTCTGTTATGACAACATCATACCCTTTTTATGTATAAAAAATTAGGAGGGTGCTTTTTGTAGTTTTGGAATAAAAAAATCAAACGTGTTTTTTCAGTTGGTATGATCAATAGGTCATATCTCCGGATTACCAGTTAACAACTGTGCCATTTTTTTTTTCCATAATGAAAACATCATGATGTTTTTATGATCAAGAAATTAGAAGGAAGTTTTCTTGTTATTTCGAAATAAAAATCTTACATGTTTTTTTCAAAAAACTTTACTTTAAAATCAACTCTTGAAACTTAAATTTGAGATTCACTTAGCATCATACTTCACAAGCAGATGAAAATGTATCCTATTTATTACATTCAAATACTTAATGGTAGTTTTATATTGTTCTATTGCTTGCATGCTTTGGTAGTGAAAAGTCGCTGCATAATTATTTTACTCTTCAGTAATTATTTGCTAGCCACTCCATCAACCGATAGGAATTACGATAAAGTAAACTGAAATGTCTTTAAATATACTTTCATTCATAGTTTGACAAAAAAAGACTCGCGAGCTCTTGGTGGTTGGAAAAATTTTATATTTGGTTTCCATTATTCTGAAATCTACGCAACATTTTATAATTTGTTATCAAATGAAAGCATAAAAATTTCATGAATAACAATCTTTATTTCTACGATGTTCCGACAGTGGCAACAAAAGGTTTTTCAAACACAGAAACCTTCTTCACTAATATACCCTTCGTGTCTAATGGCTTGAAGAAGTAATTCTCTCTGCTGCCTACTATTATTAAGGCTCTTTCATATCTTTGCTTTAAAAAATCTTCATTTGCAACCACTTCCACTGCTGTAACGAAAAACATCTGTATCCCCTTTATGTTTTGAGAGGCAAATTGAAATAGATCATGTGCATTTAAAATCTGTCCTTCGACAGTTCTTTGAAGACTTGCCCTTATTGCAAGCCGTTTTATTGTGCCCCCTACTCCATCGCATGCATTCTTGCCATGACTCGTGGCAAAGAAATGCCATTCAGCTGCCATGTCGTGGTCTTCCTTGTGATAGCATAGTTTTTTTTTTTAATTTTACGAAGTTTTTAAACTTATCGAAAACTTGATTTTTAAAGAAATTTGTTTCAAAAATTCAATATTTTTTTTTTAATTTCAGAACAACAAAAAACAGCCTTCTAATATCTTGATCATAAAAACATTATGATGTTTTCATTTTAGAAAAAAAATGGCGCAGTTGTTAACTGGTAATCCGGAGATATGACCTATTGATCATACCAACTGAAAAAACACGTTTGATTTTTTTATTCCAAAACTACAAAAAGCACCCTCCTAATTTTTTATACATAAAAAGGGTATGATGTTGTCATAACAGAAAAAAAGTGTCGTGCATTTCTTAGTTGGTAGTCCGGAGATATGACCTATTGATCATACCAACTGAAAAAACACACTTGAATTTTTTATTCCAAAACAACAAAAAACACCCTTCCAATTTTTTATACATAAAAAGTATATGATGTGGTCATCACTGAAAAAAAAAATTGAGCAGTTCTTAGTTGGTACTCCGGAGATATGACCTACTGAACATACCAATTGAAAAAAACACAAAATCTGACTTCAGACGACCATTGGCAAAATTCTATTTTTCAGAATCTCATTTTTGTCACTAATATTGAAGGAGAAAATAATTAGCTTTAAAATGATACGTAAACTGGCTTAATTGAATGAAAAATGAGGAAGTTATAGAGCTTTTTCAAAATGCATACCAAAAATAAAAAAGCAAAAATTCTGAAAAAATCAAAATTTCAAAAAATTCTACAACCCTAAATTTTTATTCAAAAAATCTAAAAAAATTAATTTGAGTTTATCTCATAGGTATCTATCCGTAAAAAAATATTGAACAAAATCTGAGACATGACGGCACATAGCCTTAGGCGATTTGACGTGGAACGACCCATAGTTTAATTACAACACAGTCGAACCTCGTCAATTCGAACACACTTAAAATGAATTACGTCTAAGACGAACTACCGATTCCGGTCCTACTTTAATTACATATAACGTTATTTGTAGTTTTTTGGGTAAAATGAAATGCGCTTATGACGAATTAATTTTAATGGTCCATCTATGTTCGTTTTAACGAGGTTCGACTGCAAATTTATTTAAATACTTAAGAAATTAATGTGAATCATTTAAAGAAAAAAAGAACATTGCATCCTTTGTTCTCTGTAGTGTCTTTGACTACAAGATACGTAATGTATTGCATACAACTGATCATAGATCCAACTGGGGTCTCTAAACTACCACCAGTGAGCCACATGCGGTCAGTGGGAAGTTTACAAAACTGAAAAAGAAAACCAAAAGAAAAAACTTTCTTTCTTTCTTTCTTTTTTTTTTTTTTTTTTGATATATTTTTGTCTTGAGCATTTTTATAAAGATACTTCCTTTACTACGTAAAAGGAAGTAAAAAACTAATCTTACAACCCCTCCCCTTCTTAAAAAAGAAAAACAAAAGTTAAGTTTATTTAAGATTGATATCACTGGTTTCAAATATTGCCACATGTTCAAAGAGCAGTACACTGCAGAGCAGCTTTCTCACATTGACACTTAAAATAGCAGCTTTTCTAGCAGTAACATCGTACGAGTTCCCTGCATACCTGAGAAGCCTCTAGCAGGGTTGTCCACAATATTTCCCTTCCACCTTCAGCATTTTCTAACCCCACTCACCTGGTTAACTCACCTGGAGTACCCACTCACCTGGAGTACTGAGAATGCAATTATTATTTTAGCCCAGCAGTAGCCAGCCTAATAGTTCTTTTTGTGTGTTGAAGGGATGCATCTTGTGAAAGAGGCAGATTGTCGATTTCTCTGCTTTTCGGAATAACTAGGTGGTTTCTGGCATCATTAATGGATTTTTCGCTGCTGCTACGATCGTATAATACTATAAACCTCTCCAAAGGTTTTAATATATCTTGAAGAATATCCTTTGAAGGTCTATAAGCCAATGCACAAAAGGGCGCAGTAATATCCCGACGTGCATTCCATGTGCCCCATGAGGTCCTTTTACCTCTTCCTCCAAAAAATGATATAGTGTTACCGTGATTGCCGACCTCATGTTGAAACGAACTTCACTGGTCAAAAAGCCATTTAAATTTAAACATATTTAATTCTTTTCTAGAGGCCATGGTAAACACTGAAAAGGAAAGTTAATCTTCACTAGTAAAATTTTATAGTCGTAAAAGCAGAAAAAAGAGTTAAAACTGGAACTCATTTTAAAATCCTTATACTAAAATCAACTAAGTATTTTGATTGTTAACAAATTTAAATCATTTTCTTTCCTTGCTGGCAAGCAATTGACATCGGTTTCCAATCTTATAAATTTAAAGCTTAGCCACTTGAGCTAAAAAACGTTATATATTTCGAGTTCTTTATGACATGGAAGTTAAAAACACATTCTTTCAGAAGCAAAAAGTTTTTCCCTTTCTTTTGGTACTATTCTTTTTAATTTTCAAGTATGTTTTCACTTCACAAATCGCAAAAAACAATTTAAAAGTTTTTAATTAATATCTTCGTTAGTTAAGGTTATCCGAAGACGTGACCTAGATGAGCACATTCTCGACAGACTCACCTTTCGAATTTTTTTTTAATTTTTAAATCGGTCCATTCGTTTAAGCGCTAGAGTGACACAGACACATACACAGATACAAAGGTCAACAGATACACAGATCGACACACGTCAAACTTATACCCCTTCCTTGTTGCCTCGGATGTTAAAAACAAAAGAGAAAAAAGATATATTCTGGAGCAGCAGTTTTGAATGTCCGCCATTACTGAAATATGAGAATCTGGGGTGTAATGTAATGTAATATGCAAAAACTTACATGGTTGAATATCTAGAATTACCACATTATATATTTAATACCTGTTTCCAAATTTGTAAGCAACTACTATTCAAGGTACAATTCCATCAATTTGGTCATATATCTGCAGCGCATTTTTGGACGATAAAAAAAGAACTATGAAACGCCCCCAGCGGTTAAAGTGAAAATTCGTTGGAAAAAAATAATGCAATAGAACTTTAATATAGAAGGGTATTAAATTCCGTGACTTTTTTTCGCAACGTACTCTATTAATTAACATTGTGAATAACGAAGCGAAGAAGCACATAATACGTACTCAGAAGCCGCAATTTCGAACATCCGCCATTACTGAAATATTCGAAATCTGATATGGTCGCGTATCTAGAATTACTCGTTAATATATATAGTATGTGCACCCCAAGTTACAGTGCGTTTCGAAATGATAGGTCCACCAGTAAAAACGAAAGTTATGCTGGTAAAAAAAGGTTGTATTGTGTACAAAGTACTATTTTATAAACTACATTACTTCATTCAATGTAAAATAGCTCATAAATAATTTACAAATAATAGGAATAATGAGGAAAACTAAAATTAGATGAAACAGCTGTTTTAAAAAGATAGGTCCACTGAACCAAGCATCAAATAAATGTTGAATTAATAAGAAATGTTTCTGATTTTTTTTCTGAATAAGCTCATAAATCATATTTGGCATGGTTTCTACAAGTTTTTGCAAACAATTTGTCCCGATTTTTGACCATTCGGAGGAAATAGCCCTTTTTAAGTCTGCAGTACTGCTGTACTGTCTTCCGCCTGCTTACACCGCTCACTGCGAGTATACCCCACATGTTTTCTACTGGATTCAAGTCGGGGCTGTAAGGTGGATAATAGATAATATGTACAACATTATCCAGAAATCATTCAAAAGTGGACTTTGCTGAGTTCAGAGGAGCATTGTCTGGTTGGAACAAGAGGAATGGGCCCCCAATAGGTTCTGATTGTGGAATAAAATATTGTTCAAACAGCTTGTTATAGCCAGCAGCATTCAAACCATTGTCTACAAATGCTATATCAGTTTTTCCTGTCCCTCTGAATCGGGCACAAGCCATAACGGAACCACCATCAGCTTGCCTCTCCGAGAATATCTGTCTATCGTTACGCAGATCGTGCCAGTAATAATGCCAACCATCTGGACCATCCAGGTTTAATTCCTTTTTATCACTGAATATCACACGATGCCTATCTTGTTTCCAGGACATCACTTCCTGCGCAAATTTTAATCTCTTTTCTTTGTGCTTTTTAGTCAATTTCGGAGCCGCTTTTCTCTTCAAGTAAACTAAACTGCCAAACTTCTTTACCGCTCTGTGGACAGTGGATTTTGATACTGAAGGGTTTAGTTGTGTGGCCAAAGTGGATATGCCCATTATTTCCAGTTTTTAGGTCCCTTACGATAGTGCTTCCTTGTCGGGGTGTCACTTTTGATGGGCGGTCAGATGATTTTTTACTGCTATAAGCATTTCTAAATAGTAAAAAATTGTTTGCAACACTTTGCGATCTGTTTAAAAGCTTACCTATTTCTCTATTCGATTTTCCAGACTGTTTAAATGCATCAATTTTCCCCTGCTCAACCAGCGAAAGACTGCAATGACAACCCGTTTTGTTTAACTACAAAGTGCTGCTCAAATCTGTTTAAATACCTCCACAGCAGCAAGCATAATCCCGTAGCAATACTAGGCAACGATACTGATGCAAATTTTTGGAAATTTATGTGGTTGGGGCAATATTTCTGAAGGTGGACCTATCTTTTTGAAACGGTCTGAAAATGAAAATTTGCATCAAATAAGAAGAAATGATTTATTTTTAAGAAATTTCATCAAACATAGTTATAACAATTACAGATATATAATCACGAGCAAGAAAAGTGATTCTTATTCTTAATTAACAGTCGAAATTTAGAAAAATAAGGGTGGACCTATCATTTCGAGACGCGCTGTATATGCTTCTATCATTAAAGGTATAATTCCGCCATTTTTTGTCACATATCTGCTGCACTAATGATACTATCTAACATTCCTTGTATAAGCACATTTTTTTCTTATTTGATCTCCCTAGGCCTACTGGCACAACCTGTCCATCTGCAACGAAGAAGACGAGACAGTCATCCATCCACCCATCGAGGTGAAAGTGGAGCCGGCTCGCGAGAAGAAGAAGAAGAAGACGTCGATGCTGCAGAGGGCCCTCTCGGAGCGGACGCGCTCCCGCCGCCTCACGTACCAGACGTCGACGGAAGAGACCAGGACGGGACTAGGGACCGAAAAGTACCCTCATCTCGAGACAGAGCAGCACAGCAAGATGCCCGCTGACGCACCGAAGGTGCCCACGGTGAGTGAGAGCTGGATTGTCCTTGGGGTTTGCACACGCTATGTCTCGTTTGGAAGGGCATAACAACGAAATTGGGACAAGGGGACAGAAGTAGTAAGAGGTAACAAAATGTATGCTATCACACGTTTTAGTTTTTAACCCTTTATGCCTCGACGGGACTCAGAAGTCCCACTTATTTCAATTTAGTATTAAGAATCCTAAATGGCTGGAATCGTGCTGGTACTTAAAAGTACCACTTCTTGTACTTTGCTGAGAGGTCGACAGATGGTACCTGCGATCGGAAACAGTTTTTAGGGGCCCTAAGGCGTAGGGGGCCATAGACCCTACTGATTTTCAAAATGTTTATACTCGGTATGTATGTTTGATGTATTTTCAACCAAAAAAAAAAATATATATATATATAAATTTATTGCTAAATTAATTTGGGACACAAAAAAGGAACATTTTTACAACTACAAGTTAATGTAATATAGCGTGACAACAAACAAGGGAGGGAAGGGGTAAGGTTAAGTGTGACACTTTGTGGCAAAGTAAGGGGGGACGCATGACATGCTAGAAAAAGTAAGCCATCAGCCAATCTTATCTTTGTAAAATGAAATTTTAACCACTTTACTAAGAAAAGCTGCTACTGAAACCACTTGGGTATCCGAGTCCGAGCAGACACATCTACCCAATTTAAGGCGGAATAGGAAAGGCTTCCATTTTTACGAGCACCATTGACGTGAAAGTCCGATTTAGCTCAACACACATGCCATAAGATCCGTTTACAGGGAAGGCAGATATTTACAACACACTCATCATTCACGCAGAGAAAGTACAAAGACAGGAGAGAGAAAGTACATTCCTGCCCGAGCCGGGATTCAAGCCCGGGTCTTCCTCATCCCGTTCAGACTCCTCAGACTAGACAAGGTGTCCGTCTACCAAGCAGTAAAAACCCTTAATAGCACAATGTGTCGTGGAAAGGTTACAGCAATGTCACTGCGAATAAGTGGCCTCATTTGCGAGTTGGGTGATATCAAGTGTAATGTCACCGAGGGCGGATCCAGTTTCTGGTTAAGGAGGGATTCATTTTCGAAAAGGGGTGTCAAAGTGCAATTTTTGTGCAAAAAAAGGGGGGATTGGAAACTTTTTTCGTATTATAAGTACCCAAAAACGCTATTTTTTGCTATATGGGTCGCTTAAGGGGGGGGGGGTCATGGCCCATGACCCTCCTCTGGATCCGCGCCTGCATGTCACATAGACACATATTTGCAATGTCTCACGTAAGTCACGCTGTGACGCATTTGTGAAATCTTTCCTGTGTCTTCAGGGCATTGTAACAATTGATTTGACACCAGAAACTTCGTGACGTTTTAAACCCGTCACTGCAATGTCACTCTGTGACGTCGCTGCCTGCCTGACATTAATTAATTACCTCATCCCCTTGCTGACTTAACTGTGACGATTTAGCACCGCAGCGTGATTGGTAATCTTGATGTGACTGTCAAGCAATTTTAAAATACGGGTCAAATGTTTGACACTGTGCTATTAGGGGGAGGGGGGCTATTTTCTTGGTACCGTCGAAATGGAGCGACCTTGTGCTAGCACAGAGTGAGATTGAGCCACATCTTGTGCACCAGTACTAATACAAAGAGTTTAAATTAACGTGAAAGATAAATAGCAGCACATTTCATGCCTTCCGCCTATTATAAAGCAGTATCTTACCTCTTATACAGTGCGTATTGAAATGATAGGTCCACCTTCATTTTTCAAAATTTTGACTCTTAATTAAGAATTAGAATCACTTTTTTGGTAGAGATAATTAATCAGTAATTGTTTTCGCTGATTTAGGAAGAAATTTCTTAAAAATAAATAATTCCTTTTTATTTTATAAAAATATTAATTTTCAGACCGCTTCAAAAAGATAGGTCCACCTTCAGAAATTTTATACCAGTCACATTTATTTCCAAAAAAACTTGCACAAATATCATTGCTTTGTCTTATTTCAGCATTAGGCTGGCTGTTGTGCATGTATTTAAACAACTTTGAACATCACGTTGTAGTTAAATGAAATGGGTCGTCGATTCAGTCTTTCACTGGTTGAGCAGGGGAAAATTTAAAAAATTGATTGCATTTTGAAAGTGTGTAAAATCGAATAGAGGAATGGGTAAAATTTTAAATATACCGCATAATGTTGTAAACAATTATTTGCGACTTAGGAATGATTATGGCAGTAAAAAATCACCTGGCCGCATATCAAAAGTGACGCTTCGAAAAAGAAAGACTATCGTAAAGGACTTAAAATCTGGAAATATCAGCTTATCCACTTTGGACAGGCAACAAACCCTCTAATATCAAAGCCTATAGTTCATGGACTGGTAAAGAAGTTAGGTAATTTAGTTTACGTGAAGAGGAAAGTGGCTCCGATTTGACTAAAAAGCACTAAGAAAAGAGACTGAAATTCGCACAGGAAATGATGTCCTGGAAACAAGATTGGCATCGTATGATATTCAGTGATGAAAAGAAATTTGACCTGGATGGTCTAAAAGGCTTGCAGTATTACCGGCACGATCTGCATAGCGGTAGACAGATATTCTCGGAGAGGCAAGCTGGTGGTGGTTCCGTTATGGTACGGGCCGGTTTCGGAGGGGGAGGAAAAACTGATTTTGCATTTGTAGACAATCGTTTAAATGCTTCAAGTCATCAACAGCTGCTTGAATAATATTTTATTCCGTAATCAGAACACATTAGGGCCCATTCTTCATGTTTCAACAGGACAATGCTCTTATACACACTGTGAAGTACACTTTCAATTGGCTCCTGGATAATGGTGTACATATTTTTGCTAGCCCATCTTGCTGCCTGGATTTGAATCCAGTAGAAAATATGTGGGGTATATTCGCAAGAGTGGTGTATGCAGACGGAAGGCAGTACAACATTACTACAGAGTTGAAAAAAAATCTATTTCCTCCGTATACATTGCTATAAATTGCTTGTAAAAACTTATAGAAACTATGCCGAATTGAATTCATGAACGAATTCATGAAAAAAAGTTAAAATTTTTCTGATTAATTCGGCATTAATTTGATTTTTGGTTAAGTGGACCTATCTTTTTGAAACAACTGTTTCATGTAATTTTTGCTCCTTACTATTGTTTCCTTACTATTCCTGTTATTTATATATTATTCATGTAAAATTTTACATTGAATGAAGTAATGTAGTTTATAAAATAGTAATTTGTACACAATAAAACCTTTTTTCCTAACATAACTTTCGTTTTTAGTGGTGGACCTATCATTTCGACAGTCACCTCATTTGGCTTCTTCTTCATTGGAAGTTTAGATACCATTTTAGGTTTCAGAACTCTTTATCCTTAGTCAAAGTATTTAACCTCGATTGGCACTAGTTGCTAACTTGTGCACTATAAAAATACCCCATAACAATTTAGGGTGTTCCAAACTATTCCCTTCAATAATTGTTCCGAATAGCTAGGAGTCCTTGGACGCTACACATGAGCATAACTGTAGTACATTTATTTCCCTTAAGCTTATTTTTGTTTTCCTTTACGCGAATTTTGCTTCACTTCATATATATATATTTTTTTTTGTCTTAATAGTTTTTTTCAGTTTCCAGTTTCTATGCGTACGTTAATGCGCTAAAACGTGCGACAGTTTGAAGAATACTTTATGCATTAGACTAAAACAAATACAACTACTAAATCAGCTGAAATGACTCTGAAAAGATAAGATTCTTTTTCAGCTAAATAACATTGTTTAGACCTGCCAAAGGAATGAAACCTTTCTTTCACAGTAAATATAATCCAATAATCTATTATGACTCCGACGCAGGAGCCGTGATTTAGCCCATTCACCCTCCCGAAAATGGGGAAAATCCTTTTTATTCTATTGGAGACATTTCTTCGGCGGGTCTCTCATTGAGGTGGAGAAGCGACCGAATCTCGTGATGAATGGACGTGACATTTAAGTCCACTTCCGACCGAAATGTGGCGTTTCCTTCGCCAATTGGGGCATTATCTTCCCGAGATCCGACCTTTCGTTGGTTACGAAAGCTGCTCATTGATGACGTGATTGATCCTGTTGCGTTATTTCTGCGTGTGTCAACAGCATAGTTAGGATAATATATTACATGTTTCATATAAGTTGATGAAGAAAGTATATCATATAACGCATGGTATCATACATTTTTATGACGATAACATCCAACAAATCGCAAAAGCAGTTATAAGGATCCATGGAGTTATTTAGTTCGGCTAAGTCATAGACACGACAAAAAAAAATCATAAATTTTAATTACAGTTGAGCCCGCTTATTAGAATATCGGTGAAAAGACTATCCCACCTAATATAATACATTTTCAATGTACCAAACCGTTGTAATGCATTATTTTCCTCCCGGATAATGGAATATCCCACTTTTTTGAAATTTTTTTTCTTGGAAAAATGGCGATTCCATTAAGCGGATTCAACGGTATTTATTTAAAAAATATTTATTTACAGAAAAAGTATTGCACACTACAGAAAAAATCCAATTGCAGTGGCAGATAACATAAAATAGCAATTAAAACAAATTATACATTTAAAATATTAAAACATCTTGACTTAAAATTATAAATGACCTGTTGAAAATATAGAAATTGCTGTAATGTATGTTAAAAAGTTTGTAAACTTTAAAAAGACAAAAATTATCAAGATAGCTAAATTTGGAAAAAATATTAAAAAAAAAAAAAAAAAAGAAAGAAAGAAAGAAAATGGCACAAAGGAGTCCAATTCGGGACAGCAAATTGGATGGAAGTAATACTCTCTTAGTAGTCGATTATGTACTAAGTAATGTATTATTTAATTATTTAGTCCGCTATAAATCAGCATTGATGATGTTTTAGTTGCGTGAATATGAGATCTCCCTAAAATATATTCAAAAATAACGTGGCCCTAATAAAGAAGAACTTCATCATAACTGTAAAATGTTTCGATTCTTCTCAAAGGAGCTATTAAGGAATCACTGGTAGGAGCTATGGATGGATATATCCGCTAAGAATTCGAATAGAAAAAGAACGAAATGGAATTTTCGAAAAATCGCTTCGAGGTGCAAAACTACATGCTACAAACTAATTTTGTACCAAGTGGCATGAAAATCGACCGAACCATTTTGGCGCTACGCGCGTAACAGACAGACAGACAGAAGGAAAGACAGAAGGAAAGACAGAGAGACAAACTTTCAGCTTTATTATTAGTAGAGATAGAGAAGATAGAGAAGACGAGATTGCGAAGTTGCTTATCCAATGAAAATTTAGAGGCATTTCTCATAATGCAGTGTAGTGTTTCATTGATTTCTATTCCCTATTATGAGTATGTGACTGATATATCCGTTCTCTTTTGGGGGAGGCGAGCTTACTTATTATCAGGGCCCCCACATCAATCCGTGAACCCCAGAACCAGATATTGTAATGAGCCCTCTTGTCCCTACAACTCTCCACCCTCTATCAACTTATTAATGTTTAGGCAGACATTTGAAATTTGAAAAATTTTGCTTCATTTTAAATTACACTCAATCCAGGGACGTCATTTCAAGTTTTTCCAGGGGGGTTGGGGAGAAGCAAAGGGTCCAAACACAATGAAATTTCATCATATCAAAAGCCACGCCCACTTATAGGTAAATACATAGATTTCTCAAAGTCAGGGGGGGGGGCAATTGACTCCCCCCTGCCTCCCTAAATGACGGGCCTGACTCAATCAGTAGTCAGATTTTTTTTGTACTTAACTACAATTACCTCATTAAGCTTACATCATTAAGCTTTACCTCATTAAAGCTCTTGCTGGCTTTTGTCGGATGCCTGTGCATCCATAAGCTCAAAATTTTTTTGCATTGAAAAAGGCGTTCCTTGTAACGCCGAAACATGTGTCCGTATCCCTGCTTTCGGTACAGTAAAGTAACAGTATCCCTGCTTATTTGTGCCTTCTTAACGTTGTAATTTTCTCTGCATCTATAGCACAAAGGTATTTGTAAACTTTAAGGATTTATGTGTTTTAAAAATATTCATTGAAGAAGCTGGGATATTTCTGTGGGAGATTGTAACTAATACTTCTTTTTCTGTTGCCACGCTAAAGGAGCACAAAATTTAGCATTATCGTTCCGAATATCACCACACATTTTTTTTCCTGCGCTAAGAAACAATCATTTAACTGCGTTTTTAAAATTTTCATAATTTTTCATGCCTTAAAAATGTTAGATAAGATATTTTAATTTGAAAAAAAAATCGTCAATTTCAGCTCTTTTTAATATATGTTTGCTTTGCTACTGATAAAACCATCATAAGCTATTCCTCCTCTCGGCGCAAGTAACATTCGGCCGGCCTTATCTTACGGCAAGAAACTGCTATTGTCCTTTTATGAGCTCTCTTCCAAGGACTTTGTGGGAGATCAATCACAGAACCACTGTGTAAGTTCCAGGGGGTGATAATCTCACATCCCTGCTGGTCTGTCAAGTGATTACCTTTGATGTAGTTCCCCCTGAATATACCCAGGTCGGTTTCTATAGAGGAGGCGGCTATGTAAATTTGTTATGCTGATCCAAGGTTTGTGCTACCACATTTCCGTAAACAGGCTTTTTATTACAGTCATTTATCACAGGCGTTTAGGCGTCACAGGCGTCATTTAATATCACTAGGAACATTTATATTTATCTTTATGCGTACATAAAAGTCCTCTGTTGAGTCCACAAACATATCTTTCCAGTAAGTTTTGCTTGTATTTTGATATATTTTGTTAACAAAAAATAATAATATAAATTGAAATTGATACCACATGCATTTTTCTTCGTGTGTGTGTGTGTTCGGAAACAGTTGTACAAACTTCACTAATGTCCTGGCGATCGAAGTGACAGGGAGCCCGCTCGCCTTGGCTCTCGGCTGCCGTGTTACGGGCAGGAAGATAGAGGAGTTGGCTTACAGGGAAAGAAAAAATATTGATTCGTCAAGTTTTCATGTTTCAACAGGACAATGCTCTTATACACACTGTGAAGTACACTTTCAAATGGCTCCTGGATAATGGTGTACTTTTTTTTGCTAGCCCATCTTGCTGCCCGGATTTGAATCCAGTAGAAAATATGTGGGGTATATTCGCAAGAGTGGTGTATGCAGACGGAAGGCAATACAACAGTACTACAGAGTTGAAAAAAATCTATTTCCTCCGTATACATTGCTATAAATTGCTTGTAAAAACTTATAGAAACTATGCCGAATTGAATTCATGAACGAATTCATGAAAAAAAGTTGAAATTTTTCTGATTAATTCGGCATTAATTTGATTTTTGGTTAAGTGGACCTATCTTTTTGAAACAACTGTTTCATGTAATTTTTGCTCCTTGCTATTGTTTCCTTACTATTCCTGTTATTTATATATTATTCATGTAAAATTTTACATTGAATGAAGTAATGTAGTTTATAAAATAGTAATTTGTACACAATAAAACCTTTTTTCCTAACATAACTTTCGTTTTTAGTGGTGGACCTATCATTTCGACAGTCACCTCATTTGGCTTCTTCTTCATTGGAAGTTTAGATACCATTTTAGGTTTCAGAACTCTTTATCCTTAGTCAAAATATTTAACCTCGATTGGCACTAGTTGCTAACTTGTGCACTATAAAAATACCCCATAACAATTTAGGGGGTTCCAAACTATTCCCTTCAATAATTGTTCCGAATAGCTAGGAGTCCTTGGACGCTACACATGAGCATAACTGTAGTACATTTATTTCCCTTAAGCTTATTTTTGTTTTCCTTTACGCGAATTTTGCTTCACTTCATATATATATATTTTTTTTTTGTCTTAATAGTTTTTTTCAGTTTCCAGTTTCTATGCGTACGTTAATGCGCTAAAACGTGCGACAGTTTGAAGAATACTTTATGCATTAGACTAAAACAAATACAACTACTAAATCAGCTGAAATGACTCTGAAAAGATAAGATTCTTTTTCAGCTAAATAACATTGTTTAGACCTGCCAAAGGAATGAAACCTTTCTTTCACAGTAAATATAATCCAATAATCTATTATGACTCCGACGCAGGAGCCGTGATTTAGCCCATTCACCCTCCCAAAAATGGGGAAAATCCTTTTTATTCTATTGGAGACATTTCTTCGGCGGGTCTCTCATTGAGGTGGAGAAGCGACCGAATCTCGTGAATGGACGTGACATTTAGGTCCACTTCCGACCGAAATGTGGCGTTTCCTTCGCCAATTGGGGCATTATCTTCCCGAGATCCGACCTTTCGTTGGTTACGAAAGCTGCTCATTGATGACGTGATTGATCCTGTTGCGTTATTTCTGCGTGTGTCAACAGCATAGTTAGGATAATATATTACATGTTTCATATAAGTTGATGAAGAAAGTATATCATATAACGCATGGTATCATACATTTTTATGACGATAACATCCAACAAATCGCAAAAGCAGTTATAAGGATCCATGGAGTTATTTAGTTCGGCTAAGTCATAGACACGACAAAAAAAATCATAAATTTTAATTACAGTTGAGCCCGCTTATTAGAATATCGGTGAAAAGACTATCCCACCTAATATAATACATTTTCAATGTACCAAACCGTTGTAATGCATTATTTTCCTCCCGGATAATGGAATATCCCACTTTTTTGAATTTTTTTTCTTGGAAAAATGGCGATTCCATTAAGCGGATTCAACGGTATTTATTTAAAAAATATTTATTTACAGAAAAAGTATTGCACACTACAGAAAAAATCCAATTGCAGTGGCAGATAACATAAAATAGCAATTAAAACAAATTATACATTTAAAATATTAAAACATCTTGACTTAAAATTATAAATGACCTGTTGAAAATATAGAAATTGCTGTAATGTATGTTAAAAAGTTTGTAAACTTTAAAAAGACAAAAATTATCAAGATAGCTAAATTTGGAAAAAATATTAAAAAAAAAAAAAGAAAGAAAGAAAATGGCACAAAGGAGTCCAATTCGGGACAGCAAATTGGATGGAAGTAATACTCTCTTAGTAGTCGATTATGTACTAAGTAATGTATTATTTAATTATTTAGTCCGCTATAAATCAGCATTGATGATGTTTTAGTTGCGTGAATATGAGATCTCCCTAAAATATATTCAAAAATAACGTGGCCCTAATAAAGAAGAACTTCATCATAACTGTAAAATGTTTCGATTCTTCTCAAAGGAGCTATTAAGGAATCACTGGTAGGAGCTATGGATGGATATACGTCCATCCGTAGCGCCGGATGGCTGTGGAATTTAACATCCATCCGTAAATGATAATTTCTGGAAAACGGGGGTTGTAAATGTCTCTTTTTGGCAGAAATTGAGGATCTGGAACGATTTCTCCTTTCAAAAATAATTCCCCAGATCATAGCTATAGACACTCTTTGGTCACTTAAAAGAGAGTCATCCCTCCCTCCTCCTACTGGATCCGTCCCTGCTGGAGTTATATTACAGATGACTGGCCAGTGGTCAAGATTTTATTTTCTATAACAAAATCGCTCGGTAGAGAGTTATCTATGAAATAAAAACTGCAACTGTGAGTAATCACTTTTTTTCTTACACGGAAATTCGGCCCATTTTTATTAAAACTAAAGAAAGCGAACTTTCTTTCTCAGAAATCAAATCTTTAATATAAGTTTTTCTTATTATCCATTTTAATGCCCCGAAGTAACAAGTTTAACCACGCGGAAGAAGTAATCAGCCGAAAATAATTTAATCAAACCAAAGTAATGTCCGAGTACTTTTTTTTTTACTATCTTGATGGTAGATTTTAATCATTCTTCTTCATCCCTTTTTCCCATTATTAATAATGGATCAATATTTCTTGTTTCTTGGACTGAAAACTTTAATGAGTTCGGTAGAATATTTATATCATGGATGATTAAGATGCACAAAATAATCTGTAAAAAAAGGAGCGAGCAAATACCTACTCACGTTAGATGTATGTCGCATTAATTATTTTCTTTCATTTTTTAAATTGCAATCAAGGCTCATATACAAATATCCATTCTCCATACTATCATAATGATCGTGATTTTCTTAAATAAATGAAACGCCATAAGATTATAAAACTCTTAATTTCGCTTAAATGTCTTACTCATTCATATAAAGCTTCTCTTTTTTCAAATGATTTAATGTATTTTTATGATTTCCTTGTCCAAATTTAGTTTACGTCAGATCTTTGGCAAATTTAGCACAGAGATCCTTTGATGCTCAAGAACTCCCATAGAGGGGCTGGGGAGGGATCTCCCTCCCTATTGGGTTGAAAAATCCCCACAGGGGTTTATCTTATTCAAACCCAGTTTACACAGGATCTAAGCCAAATTTGGCCCAAAGTGTTCTTACGTAAGAGCTCACGTAGGGGGAATTTTACCAGGAAATCCGAGAAACGGAATGTTTACGTTTATTAATAACAGTGATTGAGTTTTTGGGAGTTTAAAAACATCCGAAGAGGGCAAAATTTAAATTTTGAGTCATAAAATGTCTCTTTTTAGCAGTTGGCGGGGAATTTTGACTCCTTTTTCTTTATTTAATCCTGAATTTTAAACATGTGTCCCTTCGTACAACTTTTGATTTTTGAGGTAAACCATACAACCCCGGGAAAAGCAGCTTGTCTATATATATAAAGATGACGGGTTCTGTTTGTTTGTTTCTATGAATGTTTGTAACCGATGGCTAGAAGCCCTCACAGCACCTACAGATCTGAAACTTGGCACAAAAATTCAAACGTATCCCGTGTAATGCACTTCGAAGGCCGAATTCTAAATTTCGAATTAGTTTTTTTTAATTAATTAATTAGTCTGATTTTTGGTGTATTCGGAATAATTGAGGGGGGATTTCCCCCAGCCCCTAACGTTATAAATCGCTGGATAGGATTTTTTTTTCTGAGAAGAAAAATTTTGGCACGTTTCTATCCGTTAATTAGAACAGGAGATAATAATTAATCAAATTTTGTCAGTTTTAAAGGCTTAACTCTGTACGTAAAACTGAAACACTAGATCTATTTTCCAGACAAACTGATCTTTCATCCCTGAAGTTACATAGTGGTTTAAATTTGTGTATAGAGTTAAGCCTTGAAAATTGACTAAATTTGAATAATTAATATCTCTTGCTACTTACTTAACTTAATGTTGTTTTGATTTATTTGGCGATTTGTTTTAAACTTTAATAGAGCTTTTAGTGAAATTTAAAAGGTTATGGAGTACATTATAAAAAAGAACATAATAATTTTACTTCAGAGTGCTTGAGTGAATTTAACTTTATTCAGTTGACTTCTTTTGCATTTATCGCACGGGCATCGCCGTGCGGGTACTGCTAGTCTATGATAAATATAACCTTTTTCCTCAAAAGGGCACACCGGCAAAACTAAAATGGGACACAAATTTTGTCAGAGGAAATGTGTGCCTAGAGCATAACCAACCCACCAGCTCCGCCTGCCCGTTTTTATGTTGTCTGTGCGATAATTATTGTCTTGTCTTTTTATATAGATCTGCATTTGATACAGTTTGCTATCAAAATAAACTTTATAACAACAAAAGTCGACGCTTCTAAAAGGAGTAAGCAGAATGAAACGAAATTTTACACACGTAAAAACAACGTTGATGATGCTAGAAAGTGGAATCAAAAGGAAAGCAAAATAATTTTTTTTATTCAAAAATACTAAAGGAATGGAGGTTTTAAAAGGTTGGTGCGTATGAAATGTCGGATTCTCTTTACATGCGGACGTTTGTCTCCCTGTTTTCGTTATACTTTTGTCTTTGGCATAACCTCATTCATAGTCGTATTGTCCATTGCCAGAGACTCATTTCAGCAAAATAGGTTTTCTCGAAGGTCTTTCCTTTTGTTATTTCTTTTGAGTTTATTGTCGATATGAATTCTGCCGACACACAAAACAATTGCGAAACTGAACGAACTGGAATATGAAGTTTTGCAGCATCCACCATATTCACCGGATCTCTCGCCGACCTATTTTCATTTTTTCAAGCATTTAGAGCTGTTTTTAAGGGGCAAACACTATGAAAATGAAGACAGTCTAAAAAACTCGATATCAGAGTTTAGTAATTCTAAAGACCAAAATTTTTTTCAGACAGGCATCTACGCTTTAAAATCTCGTTGGGAGAAGTGTATTGAAGCGAATGGAGCATACTTTGATTGAATAAACAGCTTTTGAAGAAAGATATGCAGTTTTATACAATCAATTAAGAATCCGACATTTCATACGCACCAACCTAATAGTACCTTTTTGAGCCACCTGTAGTTTGAATGTACGAAGCGATACAGGCTAACGTTGAAGCAAAACAGTACTCCGTCATTTCATAACACAGGTACTGGTGCCTACGCCAGAACTAATTCAATCAGTTTTGTTCGTAAGTAATTAAATTTACAGTGTAAAGCGATCTCAGATCTGCACGATCTGTCCCAAATTAGGAAATCGAGCTGGTGAGAGAAGGTAATAACGTGGAAGATGAAATCCCCCGAGAACCTTGCAGTGTGTGAGCGAGCATTGTGCAGTTAAAAAATTGCTCCTGGGAGCCCTGCCATGAGTGGAAGCACGGCACAAAGCTGCCATTTGGCTTTCGTAGAGATGTGGATAGATATTTATTGAAAAATTGAGGTTAAAGGCAAATAAAGGGGTTGGGGAACCCCGACAGCTCAGCGAGGTTCATTTTCCAACCATTATCACCCATCCAAAACTGATTTGTGTCAGCTAAGAAATCTCCCCATTCTGCCGTGCTAAGCGCAAAAGTGGTATCTGCAGTCCAGCTCAAACTGAGATATTACTCTTTAAAAGTTTGCGCCGCCACGCCATGCATTTGATGCAAAGATACTTTTTCAGATTTTACTTTTAAAATTATATTTCCTGTTAGTAATTGATCATAAAACATTGTATTTAAGTAAAATAAGTTATAAACAACCACTTCTTGACGATAACTCAGTTTTGATAAAAATTGCAGATACGACTTCGGTGCTTAAAACAGCAGCATTGGTATCTTGCAACTTTTTAAGGCTCACGCTCATGGATTTTAACCCCTAAGGGACACTGTTGGAACACGACGAAGTTCCAACTTCTGGTGGTCCATTTTACGATAACACACAACACACACACACCTTCGCTGATAGAGCTCAAAAATCCCTTGGAGAGTCAATTCGAGATTGATCATCCTGAAGGATATAGTTAATGACATTCCATGTGAATAAGAGCGACAGGTAGCTAAATCACACTCACTGTGTTGTTAGTCGAGCTACTTCTCTGCTATACTTTAATACGTCGTTAATGAACACTCTAAAGGCACTAACATTTCTTTTTTGTTGAATATCCAGCATTTTTGAATGACAACTGATATTTCTTTATCCGAATAAATTGAATCTTTAGAATTAATTTATAACCCAGGGTGATTCAAAAAGAATACCACAGTTTTAAATATCAATAACACTGCAGAGAAGTAAAAGAGAGTTAAGCACTGTCTGTCGTCGAATTATGGAAATTGTTAAGTTACATTTAGTTGCTCTTTTGATCGCTCTTGACAGTGCGTTAGCGTCAGATGATCCGAACTGTTACTCACAGTATGCTACAGACAGTGTAAAAAGAGTTTGAATATCGGGTTGATATCGCTCAAGTGTCAGGAGGCGGTCATGTTGACTACTTTTTTTCGTAATAAAAACTTTTTTTACTTCCCTTTATAATCATGTTTTACAAAAGGTTGAATTGTGTTTCTTTTATTAAAAACAGGTTTTTTAAAATTGTCGTATTCCTTTTGAATCACCCTATATATTGAGAAATCAACGTGTTTTTCAAACTATTTTTTATGAAATGATATGCAATATTTTTCACCAGAATGTTAGCTTTTTTTAAGTAATAAACTCTATCTTCACTATTAAAAAAGGGCATTTACTTCTACTTCAAGCTATAATCGCAAGTCTTAAATTTTATTCAAGTAGTTTAACCTTTAAAGGCACAACTTTTTCAAGCTTAGAATCTGTTATAGTCGATATAAATTTACATTTCCCGAAAAGTTAAGCCATCTTATTTTATGGTCTAACGAGGTATATCTCCATGGTTCGCCGTTGATTCTCGGTTAAGTATCAATGGAATATAAAGTTCCGGCTTACATTTTGGAAACTTTATGGAGCGCTTCAAATTACGAGGATCGCTGCGTAAAAATGCGTTTCTAATATTTAAAGCAGAGTTATAACATCGCAAAATTAGAATAATAAAGTTGGAAAGGAAAACGCCGTAAGATTCTATATAAAATGGACGCAATTTATGGCATGAAAGTTTAAGTAGGTGCTCACTTGGCACGGTAACGCAGAAAACTGTATTTACTTTGCTTTCTATCTGGTACGTAGACAAAATAAAGATTCAATGCTTCCTTAAAAAATGATACGAATGGTAATACATACCTTACTAAATACACTGCTCGACATTGAAAATGCAACACCAAGAAGGAGTGGTCAGAAATTCATGCAAATTTTACCGTAGACGCACGTCACTGAGTTATGCAAATGATATGAAATGCGCAGCTCTCCGACGCACGTGAAGTAAGATATAAGAGAATGAAGTTGAAAAGTGGGCTATGTTCATGTTGGTTTTTCAGCTAGACTAATTATCGGAGAAATTTGGTTTTTGTCTCGAAGGATACGTGTGATAGGAGGAAATGCCACGCCGTCCTCAACGAAGACACTTCCAGCATATAGACGACTTTACAAGGGGTATGGTGATCGGACTGAGAAGGGGAGGTTGGTCCATGCGTCAAATTGCAGCTGATACTAACATGGATGCAAGCACTGTGCATCGGCTGTGTCGGAGATGGTTGGAAAGAGGAAATGTAGCCACATTAAGGGGTGCAGGTGCAGCCAGAGAGACGTCAGACCGCTTGGATCGACGGCTTCACCGACAAGCTGTGGCGGACCCGCAAGTCACTTCGACCAGAACCATTTCCCGTCGACTGGTTGCACGTGGCCTGCAATCACGGCGCCCGCTAAGAAGACTGCCATTGACCTCACAGCACAGACTCCAACGTTTGGAATGGTGCCGGACCAGAGCGACGTGGATGGCAGAATGGCAAACCGTAGTGTTCTCAGATGAATCCCGCTTCTGTTTGTCCAGCGATAGTCATCGCATACGTGTGTGGCGTCGACGTGGAGAAAGATCGAATCTGGCAGTAACTGTGGAACGCCCCACAGCGCGACAACGTGGCATAATGGTTTGGGGCGCTATTGCATACAATTCCGTATCACCTCTAGTTCGTATTCGGGGCACTATGACGGCCCAACGATATGTAGATAATGTACTGCGTCCGGTGGCAATCCCCTACCTTCAGGGTCTGCCAAATGCAATTTTTCAACAGGATAACGCCCGGCCTCACAGTGCTCGAATCAGCCAACATGCTCTACGAGGTGTACAGATGCTTTCCTGGTCACCATACTCTCCTGACTTGTCACCAATCGAACATGTGTGGGACGTGATTGGACGCCGTTTGCAGAACCTGCTACTGCCTCGTTCAGAGGACGAACTGTGGCAAATGGTTGAAAGGGAATGGAGTGCCATCCCTCAGGACACCATCCGCAGGCTTATTGACTCCATGCCTAGACGTGTTTCTTCGTGCATCGCTGTCCGCGGTGGTCCTACTTCTTACTGAGCCGACGCCGTCCTCAAGGGCGTAGCTAGGGGGGTGCAGGTGGGTGCAGCTGCACCCCCCTAGATCAGAGCCAGTGGGAGGTCACTGTGACCTCCCATTTTATTTATTTTTTTGACAAACGATTTTGTCCCCTTTCATGCTTTTCATATTCAGTATTGTTTTGATATAAGCTTTATTGATTAATTTTAACTTCTTTGGTAACTGACGATTTTGCCGAATTTATTTGTGTATTTATTAATTTTGGATGTGCATTTGCTTTTTATTTGTGTATACAATTTATTTTAAGTACTTTAATTCATAAAACATTTAAAGTAAACCGTATCATTTCACTCTAAATAAGGATGACGTTTTTCTTTTTTGCCCATTTCTTTGTTTACGTAAAACACAGTTTTTAAAAACATATCATTCACATTTTTATCTAATTTTCTGTATTACATTTTGCACTGTGATAAAATCATTTTATAAAAAACTACTGTTTTGTTCTTTTAGAAATATTTTATACCATCCATTGGTTTAAGGTGTGCATGACTGAATAAAGTATAGTTTCTTTGAGTTCAGAATTTCTTCCTTTTTTTGTGCAAATAGAATTTCAAGCACTTTTTTCTCTTTCTTTTTTGCTTTTTTCTCTCTCTTTTTATTGAAAAATTTGACTTTTATGCTAATTTTTGGGAACTTTATATAAACTGTTTTATTATATCTAGTATTGATTACTTTTCAGAAAATGATAGTAAGCTTACCTGTTTTTGAGGAGAAAATTTTTAATTTACCGAATGAAACTCAATTTTACTGAATGATTAAAAAAATAAATAAAATACGAGAATGCATACTTATCTATGTCTACCAAAAGAGACGTGAGGTATCACGAAAATAAATAAATAAATTAATTAAAGGAAAAAAAGTAAATAAAAAAAAGAAGTTCAGCCTTGCAATACTGTCTCACTGTTTTCAAATTTCATCAGCCACTTTGTATCGGATAAGAACTTTTTGGGAGGTCACAGTGACCTCCTATTGGGGTGACACTGTTGCACCCCCCTAACGTGAGTCCTGGCTACGCCCTTGGCCGTCCTCGCTCTAAATTTTGCTTATTTATTTTGAAATAAATATCACTTATTGTTCCATGCTGTCTCTGTCTTCTTACCAAATTTCATCAATTTCTGACCACTCCTTCTTGGTGTTGCATTTTCAATGTCGAGCAGTGTATGTGTTTCAAGCGAACTACTTCAAATGAGAAATATTTGACGTACGCGCAATACGAGGCACAGCTACTTACTACAAAATGAAATATTTTCTGAGTAAAACATGTATAATTCCTAAATATTTTTAAATGTATAAGACGAGTTGGCAAATGGTGGACCGCGGTTCAGGTCCAGACGACAGTAGGTCAAAAAATGAGTCACTAAAAATGTCTTGAAAGTCTAAATTTTAGTTTTAAAGAAATAAAAAAAAGACACAAGTAAGTTATTTTAAAATTATGTAGGCGATAATCTACTTAGAAAGGAAATTTTATTATTTTTTCTAGTATTTTGAAAGACATTGCTAGACTAAATTAAGATTTTAATGGTTAGTGTAGAGTATAAGTGGTTTTTTCTGGATTTCAATAAAAATTTTCAAAAGTGTCCAAACCCCAACTGAAATTACTTGGCAACCCTTGGTATAAGACATAGCATATGTAAACGTACAATGTAACTAAATGCTCCACAGAGCAATATTTTGACAACTAACAATAACTAATGACATAGAAGCAAAGCTTATAGTCGCATTCGTTTCAGTCTATTTAAATTTAATACATCATTCAGTGTATGATGTGCTATTTTTCTCCCCTCATAATAAATCATCTTTAGTCATTTTTTTTTCTTTTTAAATCAATAATCACTTTCTTTTCTACGGCTTTCTCCCGGTTTTCTTGCTTTTTTACTGCTCCCTGCCCTTTATCAATCAGATAAAATAGGCGTGGTTAAAGATCAGTTGGGACACACCTAGAAAGAACAACCTCTCCTAAGCCCATTTTTCTTCCCCTCGTACATTCTCAAATTTCTGAAATTTTTCATACAAATAAAGTTACAAAAACAACTGCCATACAAACAATCAACAGAAGTATGTGTTTTTGTTGCCAAGATGGGAAAAAAAAAACGAAAAAAATATTTCGGAAAATGGAATACGCATTGTCAAAATGTATTAAGTTTTTGTTAAGTGTTTCGCCATCAGCTTAATTACCACACGTATGGATTGACTGAGGCCCATATCTTTGGATACTATATCTTATTGGCCTAAATTGCTGGTAAATACGGTTTTTTGTATTTGTTACCGATTCTGCATTAGCTTTAGCCATTATTTGCTAAAATATTTAAAGAGTTTTCATGGCAAATCAGGATAGTTAATACCAAGCCAGTACTACAAAAATATGTAAGTTTTCCCTGAAGGTATCCTGATTTCTTTCATAAACATGTTTTATTTTTAATTGAGAAGGTTTTTGAATTCTTTACGGAGATTCCAGGCTCATTTCAGCAAAGTTACTCACCGACTTTTAGCGGTAAAGTTGTCTGTTCTTTAATTTTAAGAAAAAAAATAAGGGTCTTTTTTTCCCTTTTGGGGTGATTTTTCTTTTTACGGTACATGTCAATTACTTATTTTTTTACCAATAACGTGAACTGTAATTTCATCCTTTAGCCATGTTATTCTTTTTGTATTACGTCATATATTAATTGGAAGTAAATAAGTAATTTCTCTTAATATCGTTAAATTCTAGAACTGCTTTTACTCGTGATAGTTTCCCTGCAAGCATGTACTCATTTGCATAAAAATCCTCCACGTGAGAAGTCTTTTGCTTTGGTCAGTATGACCACGCCTATAAGGAAAAACATTTCCCTCCGAAACATTTTACTCATTGCAAATGACCACATATTTAATTCGTTTGAATAGACATACAGTGAACTCACACTTCTGCGCCGGCCCAAGGGACCAACAGAAAAAGGCGCATACGTGAGAGAGGCATAAGTGAACAAGCCTATTTAAAGATCGAAAACGCAACATAAGTTCTAATGAGAGCATGAATAAAAATGTTTCTACAGAAGAAGGACGTATTACTATGGTTTGGCAATTACTGTAACGTCACTACAATGATAAAGAGAAAACAAAAATTGTAGCATTTGTAATCACAAACTGTTACTTTTAAAACAATCCATAATAGGTAATAGTCATTGTCCTAACTCCAGTTCATGCGGAAAGTATACCTTCGATAAGCAATAAAGCCGAAATATTAAAGAGGAAAGAAAGTGAAGAAACATGCTTATTTTTTTAAGAAAATAAATTCATTTTTTTGCATTTCACGAAAAATTTGGTGCATAAGTGAAATATTTATCTTTAGAGCGACGCATAAACGAATAATATTATCATTAGTTTGTTGGCTATCTTAGCTACAATAAGAGGATTTTTGCCTCCGGCTCGATCATTGGCTATTCCTAACTGAGGAGCCCATAATAAGGGCGAAACTGCAGTCTTAGGATGCTATGATCGAGCTGTGGGTGCATTTGCTACAGTTCTGCCTCAGCCCTGGCTTACGGGCGGTAACTCATTGCACATTACCCAGCTTTAGCCTTCAAATTTCGAGTTGAGCCGCACCATAGTTTGCGGACGCTCGCTGGTAAGATAAATTCACTTTATCTACCAGTTTGTTGGCTATCTTAGCTACAATAAGAGGATTTTTGCCTTCGGCTCGATCATTGGCTATTCCTAACTGAGGAGCCCATAATAAGGACGAAACTGCAGTCTTAGGATGCTATGATCGAGCTGTGGGTGCATTTGCTATCATTATTTTAGTATGGAATGTACTGGGACCATGGAAAATCGTCGTTTAAGTGAAAAAGGCGCATAAATGAGGCGGTGTATAAGTGAGAGTTCATTGTAATCGTTGAAGGCGGTTCACTGCATAAAGTTAATTATTGCCTCTAAAAAATCACAAGTTTATACTTTCCACCCCATTTAATGATTCATTAATTGAGAAGTATTCTGCCGTGAGCATCTCAATAGCAGTATCTATAAAGAACATGAGCCGGCCACCTTGTCTAGTGGTAAGAGGAGTTTGACAAGGATGGCAAGGTCCCGGTTTCGAATACCGCCTCGGACATGAATGTACTTTCTCTTTCTTATGTTCTAATACTTTCAATGTGTGAAAGAGTGTGTCACACCCCCTACCCTGTCTGCCTACCCTATAAACGGGTCTTATTGCATGGGGTAAGCGAAATCGGACTTCTGCCTTAAAGGTGCTCGTAAAAACGGAAGCTGCACCAATTCTTCCTCAAATCCGTCTAGATGCATCTACTTTGTCTCGGATGCCCGAGTCAGTAACAACAACATGAAGAACATGAGTTTGAGCGATATTTGAGGAAACTCGTTTTTTAATTTCCCACGAACATCAATACAATATTGAAATTTAAAAAAAAAAATTGTAAAAAAAAAAACATTTTTTTTTTTTTTTGCATGTTTGTCTTATTATAGTTTAACACATAAAGTATCAAACTAAAGAAAAAACGCAAAAAAAAAAAACTTTTAGACATTTACTTATCCAGGGCAGTAGTATAACCAACACATATAATCTTCAGCCGAAAAAATGATAAACATAATACGCCGATCGCAGAGAGCAGTCCAGAAATATGAGCATCATCTCGGTCAAATGTCCAGCAAGAGCCGCGGAAGAGTTCCTCATCCATAAAATGCCCCGCGCGAATGCTCCGCTGCCCACCTCCTGACGTGACAAAGTGCATTAATGGCGCATTTAATGTATCGAGTGTGCGCCCAGGGGAATTCTCTGAGCTGTGAGCATCTCACACTCCAGGTCATTTGACATGATCAGCAGTCTGTCTGTTGTTGGGACGAAAGAATTAGCTGCATTTGCACTTGATGTCAGTGTGGTGAATTAATACAAATAAAGGTATATTCATGTATTACTTGAATTTTATAACTTGAATTTTGTAAAATTAGGTAATTAAAATATAATTATTGCATGGAACATTGATGTATTTGTAAAATGCGTTTTTTTATTTGTAGAAAAAAATAAGCTAAGGAGATTTTTTTATAAAGGGTTTTCCGACCAGTGAATGAACACTTCCAGTGAATGAACACCATGTATTTTTCAGGAAAAAATAAGGATTTGAAGAATTTTTCTTAAATGAATGGGCAGAACTAACGCCTTTCTACACATTTACTGACAAAAAATGACTAGAAATTGCTGCATTTGTTCCCTGGTAGGAGTGTTCATTCACTGGGTCTGGGTACTTTTTTTCGTTAACCCCCATTAAACCTGATGCAGAACCGTAAAAGCTCTCCTAACTTTTTTTTGAAAAACCGCGTATATTATCTGAAGTGTTTTCACCGTCATGTGGCAAATGCTACTATTTTTTCCGACGCTGTGAATTTTTGAAATCGAAAATTTGCTTACGCGTTCATTCGCTGGTCTGTCTACCCTACAAAACAGTAAATATTGCAGACGATAATTAAATTAAATAATGCAAAAAAATAAAAAATGATGTAAACGCTAATAAATTTAAAGCACGGCAGACTATAAACCTACCAACAGTGCTAACCCAAGTAGCATCAACTCATCGGATTTTGCTCGGCCGATCATCGAACTCCTCGTAAACTGATCCCGTAACGCACGGTGACATCGTTCCGATCAGTATCCGAGCACGGTTTTCGATGAGCTACGTTTCATCGGAAAGCGATATCCTTCCGATCAACTTTCCAGGTGAAAATAAGCCGAGCATCCAAAATTGGTCTAAATTCATCGGCACGGGACTGCACTGCTCGTAAATTGCTCCAAATCTCATCGTATTTCGAGCAAAACTCATCGGATTTTGCTGCTCGGATTCTGTTTGGCCGATGAGACGTATTGGAGCAATTCCCGATGAGAACTCATTGAGCTTGATCATCGGCCGATGAGAATTTCATCGGGTTTCGATGAATGGACGATCATCGGCCGATGAGATTTTGCTGCTAGGGAATGAACTACCGTGGAAAGTTAAAGTCCATTATCTGCAAATTGGTAATTTGTTTGTTTTTTACCATTTATTGTACTTTAGCTTTATTATACAAGCCTGTTCTGTTAGTGTCCGCTGAAAATAAAGCACTAAAGAAACCAATTCCAATATTTCTCTTTTGTTAGTTTTGAATCCTAAACGAGTTTCTTAAAATTTCTTAAAAGTTCATTTCTGCAGATGGTACCCTTCACCTTCTCACGGTAGTGTACAGAATTATTGGTGTGTTTATGAAAACTTCCATGGATTTTATTTCTAGGTTAAAAAGTTCAGAATTGATCAAAAGATGTTGGATTATCAAAGTAGATTAAACTTATCTGAACGTTTACAAAATATATTTAAATGATAGAAAATAGTCGAAAATATTTTTGTATTTTCGTAATCATCCAATAATTTGTTGGTTTTATTGAAAAAAATTAACATTTATTCACACACACACAAACAGGCATGTCATATCTAACTAGATAAACGCAAGTAATATAAATACTATGTTAATAATGAAAATGAAATTTGAATAATACTGAGAATGCTTCTATTATACTCCGAGAGCTTGAAACTCCACCTTCCAGTGGTTTAAGAAATTCGCCAAGGAGGTAACACATTCAATTTCTCCTCTGGAGTAAAATGCAGGCTTCTGAAAGACTGTGATATTAATGTAAGTTTTAAAAAACACAAATGAAAAACCCTATTAAACACGGAAAAAAATGCTGGGATTCACTACAAAAGTTATTTGGTAAGTTACCAGATTTTTTTGTTGTATCTTTCTCAGTGGTCATTAGCCAGATACAGCAGCGCCTTCTATATTTTATTTAAATTACAAATCATCTTTCTGCAAAATAATATTTTAACCTGGTAGAAACATCCAAGCATCACTGCTTTAAATTAATTCGATTTTTTTCAAATATTCTATTCGAACCCTAGGTTATTGAAATTGCTATAACTGATCATGCAATCGGCTTTTTGTCAAAAAAAACGGCAAACGTAAAAACAAAAGAAAGAAAAATTGTATGAATTCTCTGCTTCACCGATTTATTTGCTACATAAGAAACTTAACTAAGTTCTTTCTCGGAAAATGCTATATACAAAAGACCAAAAACAACATTTACGAAAGCAAAAGTCTTAAAATACGATGACAACTAATTCTTTTCTTTCTCGAAGAGATGTCACGTTGCATTAGGCTTCAGTCACGTTTGCATTGTCGGAATTACCTCCAATGCCTTAATTACTGTGGCATGACGTAGAGTTATGCAGCTGTGTTTTTTCTTCTGAAAAAAAAGAAAAATACTGCTTTGCAATCATCTGTTTTTATGTGATGACAATTTGCTATTACTTTTTAGCAGATCCTCAATAATGTTGATCACTCAACAAAACAAAGAAATATTCTCATCTGCCACACGAAATAAAATGTTGTTTCGTTCTTCAAGTGATATTCTTATTGAAAGAATGGCTTTTTGTGAAAATGTGTTTTTTTACCTAATGTGTAGAAGTTTTTTTTTGTCTTTTTTGTCATTTTTTTGTCTTAAAAGTGCTACATTTATACATAAAAATAAGAGCCTTTTAGCAATTTTTTTTAATGCTATTTCACTTTTTTTAAAAACTAATTACGTATGCTTAATGCACTTTTTTTAAATGGGCGATTCTCGGTAAACTCGTCATTTTTCACACGAAATCTGTCCGGGCACGGGTTTTTGAAATGTTCGTATAATTATAATACTATTGCTCAGAAAATGAATCTATTACTTTGGTTTGAAAGAGGGCCAATTGAAGTTTGTTTTTCTGATAAATCATGATAGGGGGTAAGTCCCCCTAGTATAACTAGGCAGGGGACTGTGCCAGGTGACTGTGTTTTTGCTCTTTGTTGCGTAATATCTGCAAAACTATTGGAACATAATTGGTTACGAGACTACCTTAAATTTAGGCACAAATCGGTGGACATAATAGCTAATATGTTTTATAATTAAACTAGCTGCGTGGCCCGGCGTTGCACGGGCTTTAATGTAGTGAAGGCAGTTTGAAAAAACTACTCGCCGCCAAGGTGCCTCACCTTTAAAGTAGTGAAGAAAGTTTAAACAACCTACTCGCCGCCAAGGCGGCTCGCCTTTAAAGTAGCGAGGAAAGTTTCAAGAAACCACTCGCCGCCAAGCCGGCTCGCCTTTAAAATACTAAGAAAAATTTTAACATACTCCCCGCTAAAGCGGCTCGCTAAAGAGCTTTCCTGCATTAAAAAGTCAATCGAATTATTTACACATAAAAAAGACCTAGTTGCGTGGCCTGGCGTTGCACGGGCTACCTCTGTAAAAATGTACTACACAACACAATACCCAATATAAAAATACCACGCACTTTTATTATGTGTTTAGATAAGTACCCATGTTGTACTAAACCATGACAAATCAAATTATTTAGATTAGTAACTATATGCAACCATTAAAAAAAGTTAGACTCATTTGAAGCCAACGTATATATGTGATACATAAGGAAAAAAACGTTAAAAGAATAATTAAACACTACCCAATATAAAAATACTATGCAATTAAATTATGTGTTTAGTACCAATGATACAAAGTAGTAAAAACGTTACAAAAATATGATGAATCATATTATTTGCTTAGATTAGTAACTATCTTAAATCATTAAAAAATAAATAAATAAATAAAATAATATTTGACTCATTTGAAACCTACTTACATACCTATTGCATAAGAAAAAAAGTCAAAAGAATAAGAAAACAATAGCAGTACGAAACAAAAACGATATCGACAATATCTGCGGTCTTCCCCACTATTTTTTTTTAAAGTTAAAAGGCACGTTTGCTGTCAAATATCAAATTGCTACAATATGTCACAATTAAATATTAAAGGCTAAAATCTTTGAAATTGTACCGAACTAAAAGGAATTATTTGCCTTGTTATATACCACACAGCTAGGAGAGCCTAGAAACGCAGTAAAATAAAATGCTTGTAAGAAACGAAATGAAGAAAAGGGAGCCAACAATGAATTTAAAAGATGTCGGCATAGTAACGCAATAAAACGTTAATAATTTGATCAGAAAAGAGGTTTTCGAACTCAAAGTTCAAACGCTTGTAACTTTTTTTCTAGTGGAGATAAAAGCTTGGTTCTTCGACTGTAAGTCGAATCAATTCTGGGGTTAAAAATATCGCTCTATCCAATGATGTAAAAATCAAAACTGTGGAATAATTCGTTTATTTTTTATTGATGGTTTTAATGAACCAAGTATTGCAAGAAATCGGGTGAAGCCTTGCAAAAGGCAAGTTTAAGAATTGAATAACTCGTGCTGTGTTTAAGTTAGAGAATCGGAACAAACTGCATAGGACGGGCAAAATTTTTCTGCTTCCAACGATATATAACATTAATATGTGCAAGTAATTTTTAACCCCAGTATTCGGCGATTTATGTGAAAATTGCCTTGAATTAGAGTAAAAAACGAATCGCTTATCGAATCTTTTCAAACTGTAGCCTAAAGTCTTTCTGGGTAAATGGACTATTCAACACAAAAAGAATTTTTCAAATCGAACCAGTAGTTCCGGGGTTTAGCGCGTTCAAACAAACAAACAAACAAACAAACAAACAAACAAACTCTACAGCTTTATATATTAGTAAAGATTAATTGACATTAATAAAATCACTTCCCAGAGGACTGTTTTCGTAACGACCCTGATGCATACTTTCATCACAAATGTGGCTCTCAAACTAAGCAAAGTAGCGTTTCAACACCGTTCTCGGCGATTTCGGCAAATTCACACTGATTACTTTAAACTTCATGCCAAAAACAATTTGCAAAAGTTATAGATTTTTCGTATTACAGCTTTGAATTTGTTACAGGGGACTGTTTGATAAAACTCCGGACAGAATTTACATGACAATTTTAAGTTTTAGAAATACGTAATTATACCTTATTTCATAAGAAAAATATAGCTTCATTCTTCTATTTTTAGAAATTAATTGCCAAATTTATGTATTGTTAATAGGTTTTTTGAAATGCTATCTTTAACAGTTAGACTATGGGATTGGGACAGCCAGGGGACTGTGTTTTTGGCGCTTAGATAATTTCTGGAAAAAAAATTCAATTGTTATCACTCCAAATACAATTGGACCACAAAATATTAATGCTTTACTTGTATTAAGAGCGATAATTACTTTATTACACTGTATTATTTTTTAAATACTCAGTCCGGACAGCCAATTACCAGTTTACAGAGAATCGCCCGAATAGTAAAGGAGGATAATTTCGTAAACTTACTTTTCAATGTATTTTAAGCGTATTATTAAAAAAGTTATAACGCGATTGAAAAAATTGAAATCACGTTAATTTGATGTTTAGCCTATTTCAAAAGTATTGAGGCTAACTATTTTATGGTTTCGACAATCTTTCGTTCAATTTTGAGCAGATCAAAAGTTTAATGTTATTCTTCATGCTCTTTGGTAGAAAAGTTTATACATTATAAGTTTATCGACAGAGGTCATGCCGAGCCTAACACGTGGCTTTCCAGGTTGCATTCGTAAATTTTAAAAGTTTCATTAACATTCAAAAATGGTTTTCATAATAATGATAAATGTCTTTTTATTAAATTTTGAGATGCTTATGAAAGGAAGTGTTTCAAGGGTTTTTTTTTTTTCTTTTTGAAGCTACCTGGGTTATCTTCAATAACACTTTATCGAAAAAAACAGCGTTGCAGTGCTAGTGCAGTGCGTTTTTTACTTTGATTGCGCTAAGGGCATTTTCAGAACAGTTCAAAAGCACAAAAATAAACGTCAAAATCTAAAAAGGAGCATCAAACATTATCTACTATCCGATACCCCGATAAGAGTAATATTTTCCACAAAAATGCTAGAACAATCGCAGATTTCAGTGTATATTACAATTTTTACTTTCTTCTATATCTAATATATAGAAGAAAGTATTGATTTCGTGAAAATTTTCGAATGTCGAATTTTGACGGATTTGCACGTTTTGAGGTGCTCTGAGTCCATTTCGACCATTTTTGGAAAATGTCTGTCTGTCTGTGTGTCTGTGTGTGTGTCTGTGTGTGTGTGAGTCTGTATGTGTGTGACCAGTTTTTGTGGCCGCGCTAGAGCAAAAACTACTGAATGAAATCGAACAAAAATTTTTGCACATATGTACCACCATGTGAACTGGTGCACCTGACTTTTTTTAGCGAATTCCTCCAAGGGGGGTGGAGCAATCGCACATGTTCTGCGCGGGGGTGACTGCTATATCTCAGGAAGTAACCGGCGGAATCAAACGAAAATTGGTCCATAGGTAGACCCTATTGAGTACAGGTGCTGATTCAATTTGTGTGTCAATATCTCAAAGGGGGTGGAGCAATCAAAAGTGCTTATTTTGTCATTGCACCTACTGTATCTCGGGAAATATTGCTGCGATTTGAATGAAATTTGGAATAACACTAACCCAATATGAAAGCAAGCATCGATTAAATTTTGGCGCCAATCGCCCCAGGGGGAGGGTGGGGTGATTTTTGCGCTTAGTCAACAATGCGAAAAATTAATTCATTAAAAAATCGCTTTCACGCTATTTAATTATCAAAACAGCTGAAAACTTTCAATGATTTGAAATTTTTAACTGTTGCCAATTTCTTTTTACTAACAAATAAAATGTTTGCAATTTATCTAAACAAGATTTTTGCAATGATTTCCAATTTCGCTCATTGATTCTGCATTTGCAGGGTTATTACTATAATTGGGAAATTGGAGCTGTCTCCAATTACTCGGGCGAGTACGTATTTTATTTTGTAACCGGAATTCATAAGATAGATATAGAAGAAAGTTTCGTGACGGCCACGACAGCTAGTTTGCCGTGAGTTAGAAAAAAATGTTAGACACTAATAATAATGATAATAATAATAACAAATAAATAAATAAAATAAAACTCAGTACTATGTATAAATAAAAAAAATGCTTGATAGATAATTTTTTTCTTCCGAGAAATATTATACTCTATGTATTAGAATAAACTTGATCTTCACACGTTTTGCAACTTTTGAGTTGATTATTCTGTACTAAAATGAAAAGTACAAAAACTCATAATGGCATTTCCTTTGAGAAGTGATAAGTACTTGAGATGAAAGATTATTTTGAAGTGAACTTCAAAATTTTAGTTCGATTATATTAAAAAATCTATTAAAAAAATTTTCACGTGTTAGAACATCTACGCATTCCCCCTCCCCCTTCAACTCGGTGTTTGTTTTGCTTAATTATCGCAGAATAGCCGCTCTTAACACTTTCCCATTAAATATTTATCCATTAAATTAAAACCAAACTTAAATATTTGCCTCCGAGTATCGTTCAATGTTTGACTTCACAGTGATGGATAAGAACGTGATCTTATTTCACTTTCAAATCATTCCAAACGAAATCTTTTCATTTTATTGGAAAAGACTTGCTTCCTTCGATTCGTCCTGACTGATGCCTGTTTAACGGAGCTTGAAACCTGCAAACATTCAATCAATTAATTGCCGAACGGAGCAATTGACAGATTAGAAATTTATTCCTACTTGTAAACTCTGTACCTCAGAACCAGACTAACGTAAGTCCATTTTCACAAGTTTTCAGTAGAGGGCAAAATTGATTGTCGAATGCATGCAAAATATGGGACTCGAGCTCTCTTAGTGCTGCTAAATAATTGAGAAGGAATATCTTTTTTAGAATAATGTTCTCACATGTCGATGCGGAATGAGATTCTACATACAATAAAGCAATAAAGTGAAAATCGCCAATTTTAGACTTACGTCGTTCTGGTTCTGAGGTACAGAACTGGAAAATAGCTCAACGCAAGGCCGTATTTAAGTGGTGGGTTACCTCGAAATTCTTCAAAAGTGTTACAAAGAATGCTTTTTATACTTTTTTGCTGAAAAAAATATTGTTACTATTTATTTATTTATTTTTCAATTTCATTTAAAAAATGAAATTATCATTATTGAATAATTGTACAAATTGCGTGTTTTATCTGCAGCATTTATTTTCATTGTAGTTATTGCAAACAAGATTTATTGCGTTGCAATACACCTATATCTTAAGAACTTTGAATACCACTAACAAAAACACCAAAATTCGTCAAATTTGAAAGTGCAAATCTATATATTGAACACATTTTATGTCATAAAACAGAAATTTCAAAAGTATTGCTTCAAATGTGCGTATATGAGTAAACCAATCTATATCATTTGGAGTGATTAAAAGGGATCAAGTATTTAATAGGGTCGAAGTTATGCAGTGTACACATCATTTTTTTTTTCCTTCATTTGAAAATATACGTCTTTTTTTGTTACATTTTTCACGTTAATGCTCTTTAAGCATCTATTCTAGCAGAAAAGCAAAAGAACGGAGAGTATAAAAAATACGTCGTTTTTTCACATTGTTTTAAATGCTAATCTCTTTTAAAGCATCTATTGTAACAGAAATGAATAGAATCTGAGAAATCATTTTTTATTGATGATATCGATTTCACGAGAAATGTGCTTGGCAAAACCCTCTCCGAAACAAAAGTCTGGTTACGGTCCTGATTCAACGTATGCATCGCCAGATAAAAACTGGGCTTTTCGTTTGCTTAATCTATTAATTTTTTGCGAACAGCGAGTTTCAAACGATGAATTTTAAAAATAAACTTTTTTGTAATGCATTGCATCTTACCAAACTCACATTTTTAAGAATTAGATCTCCAAAATATTTTTTTAAGCACTTAAAAACTGCTTTTTTTTTTTTTTTCAAATAAACAGAGTCCCGTACCAAACAAGATCTGGTGGAAATATCAGACATTTTGTTCAGCCGCATTTCAAGCAATACTCTTAAGGGGAGAGATATAACTACATAATCAACAAACTGGGCTGACAGCAAGGGCGGATACAAGGGAGGGGCGATGGGGTCGATCGCCCCTCCCTTGAGGGAAATTGAACCAGTAATATTTCAAAAATAAAGTCCTAAAAACGTAGGTGTATAGGCCACCTAAGATGACTTTAGGGAAACCAATGGCGTTAGATACTTTCCTCTGGTAATTTAAAGAAATTAAAGTTCCAAACATTGAGATTTTCGGGGAACTTCGAAGATGAGAAGGCTGGGGATGTTATAAACATTCCCCATGAAATATTAGAAAGTTAAAGTTCTAAAAACACGAAATTTGGAATACCTTTCGTAGCGGAAAATTGGAGGAAAACGTTCGAGGGTCTCCTGTATCCCTTCTTTTGATAAACACCTATATTTTAGTTGTTTCAAATCAGACTAATGTGGCAGTCTCTCCCTCCCGTAAGCATGTTTGAATCAGATACGTAGTAAGAGGTAAGTGAAAGAATCCATCGCGCCCTCCTTGAAAAATTTCTGAATCCACCCTTGGCTGGCAGGGGGCATAGTGGTTAAGCGGTGACTGAGACCTAATGTCACCGTTTCAAGCATAGCTCTAGTCGGTGAACTTTTGGGCTGGAGGAAACAGTCAGCGTCCATACCGCAAGATTATGCCACATATTGAATATAGCTTCAGTTTATTTTCAGCTTGGACACTTTCAACTTAATAAAATTTCTAGTGTAATTTTGCAAGGGCTGTGGTAGCCTGATCGATAATACGTATGACTCGTGACCCGGACGGGTCCCGGGCTCCATCCCAGCCGATCAAAGATCCACCGTCTTGATTAATGGTGGTTGGGGGACGTTAAAAATGTCGTGGTTACTAAGTCCTCCAAGTGAAACGACACCTGTGAGGGTGCTGTGCCAAGGGTTTGTTCGACATTTGATCTGGTTAAAAAAGCACAAAGCGCTCTTCAGGACCATATGCCGTTTAAACCACGAGTTGTGGTAGGTACGGGGGACCCTGGAGTGTGTAATGTGATGATGATGTGATGTGTAATTTTGCAACATTAAAGCTCAGGTGCCTCCATCTGAGAGGAAACTGGGCGTCAAAACTTTGAAATGGTAATCGCTAATCACTGACAGTGCTGTCACAAGAAAGAATTGATGCCAGCACCTGGGAAATGCAGTAGATTTGTAAGTGGCGATAAACTAATAGGTGGCCCATAAGAAACAAAAGAGAAAAAAATATTTTTCGGACCTAGACATTCAATCAATCCGAAAAATGTGTACATAGTTTGCCTTTTCATCCAGTATTCGAACTCCGTCATGGTGCTGCTCGACTTTCAACATTCATTTTGGGCTCCTTAGTAAGCCTTTTTTCAATTGTAAATAATATGTACGTAAATGAGTGTGAATTAATAGTGAACTTCAGCTTTTCACGAAGCAATATAGAAACAACCCTGCACCTCGAGGATTATCACATTTTAGTCAAAGATATTGGGAAAGTTACTGCAATATTATTTCACTATTTAAGTGCAATGCGTCTGGCATGCAAAGCGTTCAGTGCCTCTACGTTGAGTAAAATGCCTATTAAAATAAAATTGAAAAAAAAAAAAAAAAAAACTAACTAAAAAGTAAAATAAAAAAATATATTATTATGTAACGTAAATTAATAATGGACTTATTTTGCTAGTTTATCGTTCTTTTCTTTCTACTGCCTTTTCTGTTCTGTGTACAATATGTAGTGTATGCTTTCTATTGTTTAAAAGTCGTGATGCTTAATTCTTTTAACGTTGCTCACCGCAATATTTAGGAGAAAATATGATTAAATCTAATTCTGAGACTTAAAAGGAAAACCGAATAAGTTTCTTACTTTCAATAATCGGCTATAATATAATATTGGAATTGGCTACACAGGTTTTTTTTTTTTACTTCCTTTTACGTAGTAAAGGAAGTATTGTGATCACGAAAAAAATTTCACTCAAATTTCGGTCTAAATTTTGACTTTGCTTACCCCTGAATGAATGTCGCGTAGTTTTTTCGAACTGTCCGCACGTGCATATGTACCTAACAACATACAAACAGCCGAAAAATCAATTTCGACCACCCCCGAGTAAATTACGACGAGTTTTCTCGTGACGTCTGTATGTACGTATGTGCGGATGTATGTGCGGGTGTATGTGCGGATGTATGTGCGTATGTGGCTCGCATAACTCAAAAACTATATGTCGTAGAAACTTCTAGCTTGGTATGTAGGCTCTGAGGGGGGTCTAGTTGTGCACCTCCCCTTGTGATTGCATTCGAATGTTCCCAAAGGGGTCTTTTACCCCTTTTTTGGGGTAAATCAATGTTAATTTCAATACAGACTCAAGTGATATGAACTGGCGCCACTACTTGGCGACATATCGCCAAGCTTTTGGTCGCCAAGTGTTTGACGCCAACTTGGCGATATATTGCCAAGTTGGCGACAAATTTGGCGAAAAAACTATTTTTTGAATTTGGGTTCAACTTGGCGCTATTGGCGATATTTTGCGAAAAATTCACTAAATGATATTAAAATCAGCAATATTTAGAAAAATAACCATGGTAAAATATTTTTTGCATTGTTTCGTGGTAGATTAGGGGAGTAAATATTTGAATTGTTACCTTGCTCACTCCAAGCACTTTTTTTAATACTTAAGGCAACTACTAAGAAATTTACACGTAAAAGGAAGTAGTGTGGGGTCCATACCAGATTTTTTTTTTTTTCATATTTAATACCGAAGCTAGAATTGTACTTGCACAGTATTGAAAATAGAATGATTCCATTGCATATACTATAGTAAAAAATATGTTAGGCGAAAGTTAATAATTAATATATTCTACTAAAACCGATTATTCGAATCGATTATCATTCTATGTGTCTGACATTGGAATAGTTACATAACATTCCTTCCTTAACTATTTCTAAAATATTGGAACGGTGGTTTTTATTCTGTTTTCCAACTGAAAACCTTTCAAATATAAAATATTTTCTGTGTTGATAAGAAAAAAAAGTTTCAACTATATTTCTATATCAAAGAATTCCAATCATGAAATGTTCCCAGACGTAAAATGGAAAATAGTTTAAGAAGATAGATTTTTCAAATAACCGTCTTATTGGGAAAAGTGAAAGCAAGTATTTTTGAGCTACCCAAATATAAACAGACAAGTCACTTAAAATTAATAAGAAGTTTCATCCAGAACTAAACGAGACATTTCCTGAAAAGCAACATCCATATTCTAGAATCTGATCAATACTCTCTTAATTATTTAAGACTACCAATGTATGTCAAGCATATGAAGGGTCAGGGGGAAAAACCACGGTAGTCCACTTTTTGTTGAATTTAAACTGATGCTACCACCTGTTAGAAAAATAAGTGTAATTTCGTTTAGTATATGCAATATTCGTGAAAAAACACTGTAGTCCATGTATTATTGTCATTTTAGAACAAGTATACTGGGGAAGTTTATGAGTTCGTAAAGTTTAAATTTCGTTTTTCTCAAAATGAATCAAATGTGACTACCGTGGTTTTTCCCCCTGACCCTTCATATGTTTTTAGCATTTCATTCTGATTTCTGAAAACGAATACAGTGAATAACAAAAGTGTTCGTACATCTTACAAATTTACAGTAAAACCAAAATTCCCTGGAATTAAATTTGAAAACGAAAATAAATTTTTTTCACATCATCTTTAAGTCATTCTAAATAACACCCAGCTGTTTTATAAAAATACTGACTGATTTTCGTTCTGAAACGGATTCAAAATTCGGTATTATTTAATTACTTAACTTAGTTTCGACATTTTTTGGACTCTGTGATATTTTACCACGCATTAAGCCCCTTGTCCTGCTTTTTTCGTCTTCCGTTAAGTTTTACGAGAAAGTAGGCTTAAAAGGGGCCCTATGTGCCTATATCAGGTTTATCTTACCATATTAATTCCATATTAAATGCCACACACTTCCACTCATCCATATTAAATGCCACACACTTCCACTCATCCATATTAAATGCCACACACTTCCACTCATCCATACTAAATGCCACACACTTCCACTCATTTAATATAAAATAAAAGAATAATATAATTGAGCACGAAATAAATTTTGCAGCAGAAAATATTCGGGGGGGGGGGGTTCATTAGTTTCTCAATTTTAATACACTATCTCTACTAATAATAAAGCTGAAGGTGGGTCTGTCTTTCCTTCTTTCTTTCTTTTTGTTACGCGCGTAGCGCCAAAACCGCTCGGTCGATTTTCATGCCACTTGGCACAAAACTAGTTTGTAGCATATAGTTTTGAACCTCGAAGCGATTTTTCGAAAATTCCATTTCGTTCTTTTTCTATTCGAATTCTTAGCGGAAATTCGATAAAATATGGAAGAAATATTTCATACACATTTTCAAGTCTTATGTCATTCGAAAGCTTGAAATTTTCTGCACTAAATGAAGTTTTTTCGAAGTTTCTACGAACATTAGGAGAGCTGTAACAATTGTTTTTAGAATCCCGGAATTCAAGGCTTACCTTCAGTAAAGCAAGCCAAACGATTCTAAAATGGTTTTGCTCGAGAATAAAATTTGTTTGAAAAGATAGATAAAATGAATTATTTTATCAACGGAAATCAACTTTTCATGTTGTTACCATGGTTACGTGTTCATGGTTTTGTTTCGTTCTTTTTCCAGCGTTGCCAGACGTAGTATTTTTGATACTACGGTAGTATTTTTTCGGCCCAAATAAGGAGCGTAGTATTTTTCTGGCAACCCTGTTTCCAATATACTAATGACTTAATTAAAAGATTTGGCGGATTTTTTTTTTTCATTTTCATAGATCTCGCATTTCAGCAATATTGATTTTGGCAACGTTTGGAAACAGTAGTAGGTGCGTCTATCGCCCATTTAGCGTGAAAGGGGTACCCAAAGCACAAAGATTAACCAAATATCGTATAAATTGCGACATTGCATCGTTCTTTTTAAAGTGTTTCATTTCGGCAAATGTATTGTTTTGTTTTTAAAGCTAGGAAAGGAAACTTTCTTCTTCTTTCAAATTTTGGTAAGATTTCTGTTGGTTTCTGTGAGCAACAAAATTGTTCTTATTTTCTCTTTTGACTTATTTTTGTGCATCTCCCCTTGGGGTTGCATTCGAATGTCCCAAGGGGGTGTTTTACCCCTTTTATGGCGGAAATCAATCAGTGTTAATTTCAATGCAGACACAAGTGATATGAATTGGCGCAACCACTTGGCGATATATCGCCAAGCCTTCGGTCGCCAAGTATTTGTCGCCAATTTGGCGATTTTTTTAATTTTTTATCGGGTGTGGGGGGTTCAATTTGGCGCTATTGGCGATATTTTGCGAAAAATCCACTGAATGATGTTAAAATCAGCGATATTTAGGAGATTAATCATTGTAAAACATTTTTTTGCATTGTTTCGTGGCACACTAGGGATATAAATGTTTGAATTGTAATCTTGATCTCTCCAAGCACTATTTTAGCACTTAAGTTATCTACTAAGAAATTTACACGTTAAAGGAAGTAGTGTGGGGTCCATACCAGATTTTTATATCATATACTTTGAAGGAATTATAGTTGAATTATAAGTAAAATAGAGCATTTTTTCTGCTATATCAATTATTTTACAAATGAACTTTTAATTTTATACCACGGGCAAAGCCGTGCGGGTACCGCTAGTATGAACTAAACCTACTTATGCATTAATTCTAAACGTGTATGCACCACAGAAACACATACGAAATCCGCTCCCAGTAGCACAATACCGCCACTATAAAAAGTTTTTGATGCACAGATCAGAGGAATTTGCGTTATCTCGGAATAATATGCGGTATTGATTACGAAAACATTCTTTAAACGCTTGTGCTTTTGAGAAGAGAAACAAGTATAGTACGGAAGTTCGCACGCGAAAACCTCATTACTACTCTCTTCAGGACTATTAGCGGTTTTTGACTCTAATGCAGTACTTTTAAAACATATAACTGGCATTTCGTGCTCAAATTTAAACTTTTTTATCATTAAAACGATTTCTAATGATGGAAGATTTATTTTAAAAGAATTATCTAGACTCCCTATAAACGTTTTATAATTCTTTTTAATCCAAAATCTAATAGCTGAATTTGAAAAACTTAAGCCGTTACACCTTATTTTTCAACAAACGTGATCGATCACTATTAAGTCATTTAATGGCTATTCTTAATGTGTTCATTAGGGTGGGCCGAAAAAACACTTTTTTTTATTTCGAATTTGTAATAGCGCGGAAAAGTTGCGAATTATGAAGACAAAAAGAAGGAAAAAAAAATTATCGAAATCGGTTGATATCTTCCGATCGCGCATAAGGCCTAAAATTTGACAAAAAATGAAAAAACTTGATTTTCGCGATTTTTTTTTTAATTTTTTCATTGGATGTTTTCGAAATGCAATAGTGCGGAAAAGTAGCTAATTGTGAAGACAAAAAGGAGGAAAAAAAAATTATCGAAATCCATTGATATCTTCCGATCGCGCATAAGGCCTAAAATTTGACAAAATATGAAAAAAACTTCATTTTTGCGATTTTTTTTGAAAAAATTTTGAATGAAATGTTTTCATATTTTTTTCGCACGGAAAAGTTTATAATTATGAAGACAAAAAGAGGGATAAAAAGGAGGAAAAAAAAATTATCCAAATCAATTAATATCTTCCTGCCGTGCCTAGGGCCTAAACTTTGACAAAATATGAAAAAAAAAAAAAAAATTGCGATTTTTTGTTTAATTTTTTTAATTAGATGTTTTTGCAATGCAATAGTTTGTAACCTTTACTAATATGGCCTTAAAACATTGTGCTTTGATTTTGTTTTGGTCAGTTAATAAATTCCGGTCGTGCATTAACCCCAAACTTACCCAAAATTAATAATAAAAAAAGTTACATTTTTACGCGTTTTTGGTTTTTGGTGAATAATTTTTTGTAAAACAACCGTAGTATTTTTTGAGACAGACTGACAATAATATAGAAAAATAAACTACCACAGGTTCAGTCGATATTATCCAGTTGCGAAAAGCCTTAGAAACTCTCATGCGCAGATGTCGGGCAGCAATCCAGGCAACGTCGCTCGCCTGGCTACGGTTCTCTTCCGCTCCATCGCCGCCTTCCTAGGACCATGTCAGATGTCTGCCTAAATTGTTTTTTCAGTCTGCGTTTCTATGTAGTAATCGCAGTGTACTATTATTTAGTTCAATCTAGCTGTTTTGATTTTGAAAATCTTGTAGTCTTCTATAACGATGTAGTTTCCTGCTGTGTGTGGACTTTGTGATTTAACAAAAAGTTATGTAATAACAAGACAAATACTCTTACAACAAGACAAATATTTGGCTGACCCACTTTTGGCACTCCAAAGAACTGCCATCAAACTAACTGCCTACTGGCGAAGACACCATTATTAATTTCTAGTGCCAAATTTAACCTTCCTTGAGTACGGCACCTAATGATGTCCTTGCCAGTGGACGGCTTGTTTGATGGCAGTTCTTTTGGAGTACCAAAAGTAGGGCAGCCAAATATTTGTCTTGTATTAGAGTATTTGTCTTGTTATTTGGCTCGGCAATTGTATAACTTTTCGTTAAATCACCGAGTTCACACAGAGCAGAAAACTACATCATTACAGAAGACTACAAGAATTTCAAAATGAAAACAGCTAGACTGAACTAAATAATAGTACACTGCGATTACTACATAGAAACGCAGACTGAAAAAACAATATAGGCAGACAACTGACGTGTTCCTAGGAAGGCGGCGATGGAGTGGAAGAGAGCCGTTGCCGGGCGAGCGACGTTGCCTGGATTGCTGCCCGACGTCTACGCATGAGAGTTTCTAAGGCTTTTCGCAACTGAATAATATCGACTGAACCTGTGGTAGTTTATTTTTCTATATTATTGTCAGTCTGTCTCAAAAATTACTACGGTTGTTTCACAAAAAATTATTCACCAAAAACCAAAAACGCGTAAAAATGTAACTTTTTTTATTATTAATTTTGGGTAATTTTGGGGTTAATGCACGACCGGAATTTATTAACAGACCAAAACAAAATCAAAGCACAATGTTTTAAGGCTATATTAGTAAATGTTACAAACTATTGCATTACAAAAACATCTAATTCAAAAAATTAAACAAAAAATCGCAAAAATGATGTTTTTTCATATTTTGTCAAAGTTTAGGCCCTAGGCACGGCAGGAAGATATTAATTGATTTCGATAATTTTTTTTCCTCCTTTTTATCCCTCTTTTTGTCTTCATAATTATAAACTTTTCCGTGCGAAAAAAATACGAAAACATTTCATTCAAAATTTTTTCAAAAAAATCGCAAAAATGAAGTTTTTTTCATATTTTGTCAAATTTTAGGCCTTATGCGCGATCGGAAGATATCAATGGATTTCGATAATTTTTTTTCCTTCTTTTTGTCTTCACAATTAGCTACTTTTCCGCACTATTACATTTCGAAAACATCCAATGAAAAAATTTAAAAAATAATCGCGAAAATCAAGTTTTTTCATTTTTTGTCAAATTTTAGGCCTTATGCGCGATCGGAAGATATCAACCGATTTCGATAATTTTTTTTTCCTTCTTTTTGCCTTCATAATTCGCAACTTTTCCGCGCTATTACAAATTCGAAATAAAAAAAAGTGTTTTTTCGGCCCACCCTAGTGTTCATAGACACGGTCTCTTACAATTTTGAAAAGGCTGGACTCTCAGAGTGTGCCTACTAAGTGGTTATTTTTTGTTTCTCATCACGTAGAGAAAATGCAGTGCTGTTAGTAATAATTTAACCATGAACTGATACCCCAAGTATCATTAACTCATCGGATTTTGCTCGGCTGATCATCGAACTCCTCGTAAACTGATCCCTTAACGCACGATGACATCGTTCCGATCAGTGTCCGAGCACGGTTTTCGATGAGCTACTTTTCATCGAAAAGCGATATCCTTCCGATCAACTTTCCTTCTAAATTCATCGGCATGGGACTGCACTGCTCGTAAATTGCTCCAAATCCCATCGTATTTCGAGCAAAACTCATCGGATTTTGCTGCTCGGATTCTGTTTGGCCGATGAGACAGATTGGAGCAATTCCAGATGAGAACTCATCGAATCCGATCATCGGCCGATGAGAATTTCATCGGGGTTTCAATGAATGGCCGATCATCGGCCGATGAGATTATGCTGCTAGGGACAAAACTGATGACCAAAAATAGGCACTGGACCCATTTAGTTGTGCTTAAATTTATTACAAACATTTTATTTGTTAACAAATATAAGATAGTAACAGATAAAAATTTTAAATCATTGAGAATTTTCCAATATTTTGCCAACAACTAAATTTACGTGAAAGGGACACTTTAATCGGATTTATCAAAAGCAGCCCCCTTTGAAGCATGTAGGTTTACTTTTTCCTAAATTTCATTTGAATCGATGTAATATTTCTTCAGATACAGCAGTCGCAGTGAAAAAGGAAGAACGTTCGGTTGCACCACACTATTGGATAGTTACTGGCGTTAAAACAAATTCAGCTGTTGTACGCTCTAAGGTATACTTGACGATCAATTTTTGTTTGATCCCGCCAATTACTTCTAGAAACATAAGTACATATGGTCTACATGTGGACCAAATTTTGCTTAATTCCACACGTTACTTCTTAAGATATAGCAGTCACTCAAAGTGGCGGAAACGTTCCATTGCCCCCCCCCCCCCCGCTCCTCTAGAAGCATTGGCACCGAAATCTAATGTGCACCCCAAGAGGAGAAATATTCTTTTTAGCTAGTAGCTCTTGACTGCCAAAATCTGTCAAAAGCTCGACTCAAAAATCCGTATTTTCTTTTTCCAGATGACTTTCAGTAGTGCACCAAATTCGAGGACCGAGACGCCACCCAGTGACGCTTCTCCACAAACGCCGCCAGCTGCGCCAAATTCGTCACCATCTCGGCGTAACAGCGAGCGCCGAAAACGGGGCTTTGTGAGAAAAAACACTCAATCGGCGCCCGACTCTTTCGATAACGATGAAGATTGCTCGTATGGTGCCAATGAAGGAAATCCTGAAGACCAGAGGCCGCAAGCAGCCGCAGTTCAAATCGGATACTTCAATTTCGACAGCATGCAGAGGTTACTGGACCTTTCTATTACAGCCAAACCAGAAAAGCCAAATTTTCTACTCACACCTGGAGGTAAGCCCATTTTTTGTATTAGGTTCTAAAATATTTCAATTATTTCTATATAAATCTTAAATAGCTAAGGTATCACATAAAAGTTGGCAAAATACCCAAGAAAAGAAAATGAGAAATAGAACAAATCTGTACCTCAGAACCAGACTAATGTAAGTCCATTTTCGTCATTTTTCAGTAGAGGTGAAAAACGATGTATTCGACAATCGTTTTTCCCCTCTACCGAAAAATGACGAAAATGGACTTACGTTAGTCTGGTTCTGAGGTACAGAAATGTACTAAATGAACAAGTGTACAAAAATTTAGGAGCACCCTGTCCCAAAAATTTTAATTCAAATTTCAAGTACAAAAATTATTTTCCTACTTCTGTCTCACGTTTGTGTCCACAACGTTGCCAGTAGAAAACTTCATAACAAAAACTCTTTCATTCAAAAAATGATCTTTTTGTCCCTTGTTTGTTCGTCGCATAGACGGCGGAATATTATTAGCAAGCTAAAATACAACAAGGTAGATTAAAAGTGAAAATATACTTCACAAAGCGAAAGGTCTGAATTTCTAAGCACTTTTTATGACCCGTTGAACATGTATTCGGTGTCAGAATAAAACTTCACAGAGACGGCCATTAAAAAGTAAATTTGCTTTCGTAGAACTTATATCTCTTTGTTCTGCTTTGCATTAAAAAAGATTTAAGTTCGGAATAAACGTTTTTTAAAACATTGTACAGCGATATTTTTATGTGGTTTTAAGATTTTACCCGCAACTGTTCTTCCGAAGCTATGTGATTAAAAACTTTTCTCGGCACTACCCCCATCTACAAAGGAGAGCTAAGAAAAAAAATCAGCTTTCATTGGAATATTTTTAATAAGAACTAAAAGTTAGAGCTTGGCGGTGTGTTTACGCAATATTTAAACATTAAATAAAAACAAGATAAAAAATTTAAAGCTTAAAATCACTACCTTGGGTGATTTGAAACCCTATTAATGCACATTTCTGAAGAAGAATTCAAACAAAAAGGTCACTAAAATTCGACATTATTTAAATAGTCCCAAATGTACGAAATTATCTTAACTATTAACAGCATTTTTTTTTCTTACTCTGAGATATTTTTAAAAGTTCATTTTTCCTTGTTTTTTCGTTCCATTATTTATGAATAAATAAAGTCGATGATTTAACGATTTATCCGATAATAAGGTCCAGCTGATAGGACTAGCTAAAAAAGGCATCACCAAATTTTTTTTTGATCATCCATCCCTAAAACTTTATGATCATCGTATATCACCCCGCTATATAAAAAATATACTTCATACAATATAAAGGGTGTTTTTTTTAGAGGTATAGAACTTTGAAATGGAATAAAACAAAGATATTTTTTTTTAATTGACATGAAATTTATTTTATTCGAAAGATAATCTTCTGGCATTATAATTTAAATATGACTTCTGGCATATGACCGCCACGGCTTGCTCGGACGTAGTCTAATCTGGAGGTCCAATTTTCGATTACTTTTCCCAACATTTGTGGTCGTATATCAGCAATAACGCAGCCAACGTTGTCCTCCAAGTGGCCAATCGTTGTGTGCTTATCGGCGTAGACTAGCGACTTCACATATCCCCACAGAAAATGGTCAAACGGCGTCAAATCGCACGATCTTGGAGGCCAATTCACTTGCCCCCAAAACGTAAAACTATGCGGTTACCAAACCTATCCTTCAATAAATCAACTGTGACACGAGCTGTGTGACATGTTGCGCCATCTTGCTGAAACCACAGCTTCTGCACATCATAATTGTTCAACTGATGAACAAAAAAGTCAGTTATCATGGCTCTATAGCGGTTACCACTGACTGTAACGTTCTGGCCAGCATCGTTTTTAAAGGAGTAGGGACCAATTATTCCACCATCCCATAAAGCACACCAAACAGTCAGTTTTTCTGGATGTAACGGTGTCTCAACATACACTTGAGGATTATTATCACTCTAAATACAGAAGTTTTGTTTATTGATGTATCCATTCAACCAAAGTGAGCTTTATCGCTAAACAAAATTCACTTATAAAAATCGGGATCAACAGCAATCTTGATTTTGACTCATTCACAGAATTCACGCCTTGCTAGGTGATCGTGTGGTTTAATTCTTGCACGAGTTGGATTTTGTAAGCACGCAAGCTAAGATCTTTCTGCAAAATCTTCCATAAAGTGGATAGACACATATCCAATTCCTGTACACGATGGCAGATGGAATGATTAGGGTTTTCTTCTACGCTTCGCTCTACTGTACCAATGACTACTTCTGTACGCACTGCACTACGTCTCTGTGGATGCGTATTATCATTTAGAGTAAATGGTGCAAAAACGTTCCATAGTTAAATCGAATTAATTGCTCTGATAGGCGATTATGATGCCCATAAAATGAACGTAGTGCGCGATACGTATTTCGAACAGAGCCATGATTTTCATAATAAATTTGCACAATTTGGGAGCGTTGTTCAAACGTCAGTCTATTCATGTTGAAATGCCAAACCAAACTAAACATAAATCACTTGACAGCGGACAAAATGGCCGCCAGTTAAAAAAGTGTTGCCAACTTAAAGTTCTATACCTCTAAAAAAAACACCCTTTACTTCAAGGGAAAATGAAATATAAAAATGTTGCCAAATTTTATTGAATTTAAAAAAATAACTTCACTTTCAAAAATGTCAGAATCCCCCTTCCAGGCAAACGAAAAGCCGTTTCATGAATGGATGTAACCTCTAAAATGTCTTTAAATTTCTGTAACCGTCAACGAAAGTTTTCCAATGAATTGAAGCCGTAGCTTTAAATAATTATCGTCTGGTGGATATTCACAACACTTAGCTCGAGGCCCTTACTTTGTGAATTGATTTAGAACCGAACATGATGTCATTTTGAAGGACAGCCTTCTACCAAAAGCGTAGTTTGTATCTTCGAGTCACATCTAAATAATTCGAATAGCTCCAATGAATACCTGATTTAGGTGAAAATCGTCACTCGAAAGGACCGAGAGGTAAACATGAAAGATAACACGGCTCCCTTCTACTTTTCTCGTCAAAAGCGACGCAAATATCTAAAGCATTAAGAATTCATTTTTAGAGCATTCCAAAGAGTGGAAACACGCAATAGTAGAAATGGAACATAAAATTCTACTTATACAGCTCTTTTGATAGTTCTCTCAAAGAAAACACTCGCTTTTGTGAAATAATGATTTTAACTTGGAAAAAAAGTTATTTCTACCTTATTGTACAGAATACGCAATGTCTACATGAAATGTGGGAAATGACAACGTTTTAGCAAAGCATACATTTGACATAAGAGAAGAATGAGATTGCCAGTAACTTCGTAATCATTTCTTAAGGACATATTTATTTATTTACTGACAATTATTTTTCCTAAAATAATTGGCTATTATCATTAGATCTCGTTCTATAACAAGTAAATAATTCAGACGAAATCATTTCACAAACACTCTTTTTAGATTTTTCAACATACTCGTAATCTTAATTGACGTCTATGTATGCCAACTGATACTTTGAGTTGTGTGTGTGTGCAAATCATTTCATGTACAGATTCATTAACTGAAAACTTATGTTACTACTTACAAGCTATATATAGTTTCTAAGTATATACAGTACACTCCCGATTATCTGCGGAATTGGGTGGCACGGGTATCGCGGATGACAAAAATTGTGGATAATCCGAAAAAAAAACATAACATAAGGGGTTAAGAAGGTAAAAATGTCTTTTGCTTAAAAAAAATTGCATTACACTTAAAACGTAGTGGCGATAGGTAGAGCATAAGAAAATTATTTGTATTTGAAGTTCTCAAGCATATAAAATCTATTAAGGAGTGGTACTTACTATAACGCCCAGGTAAAATAATTTATTGGATGAAGTACAGAGCACTCTTGTGCGGAACTTGTGTTTTTAAAGAAATATGTTTGCTCTACAAGAATAAAGTAAGCTACCCAAGTAGCATCAACTCATCGGATTTTGCTCGGCCGATCATCGAACTCCTCGTAAACTGCTCCCGTAACGCACGATGACATCGTTCCGTTCAATATCCGAGCAAGGTTTTCGATGAGCTACTTTCATCGGAAAGCGATATCCTTCCGATCAACTTTCCCGATGAAAATCAGCCGAACATCCAAAATTGATCCTAAATTCATCGGCACGGGACTGCACTGCTCGTAAATTGCTCCAAATCTCATCATATTTCGAGAAAAACTGATCAGATTTTGCTGCTAGGATTCTGTTTGGCCGATGAGACATATTGGAGCAATTCCCGATGAGAACTCATCGAATCCGATCATCGGCCGATGAGAATTTCATCGGTGTTTCGATGAATGGCCGATCATCGGCCGATGAGATTATGCTGCTAGGGTAAGAATTTTTTTTTTTTTTTTTTTGCGAAATACTCGCGGATAATCTGCTCATGGATAATCAGGAGTTTACTGTTTGTACGATTAAATTAAGCTTGGATTATTTCATCATTCTGCATTTTAAACGAGCAGTGGGTTACTGCCAGAAAAAGGTATACAAATTAAATCTACTATGAAGTATATAAATATCTTTGTGCAATAAATCTAAAGTATAAATGCAGCGTTAAAAAAGCACAAATACGCAAAAATGCTGTAGACACGTGTTTCGGCGTTACAAGGAACGCCTTTTTCAATGCAAAAAAACAAAAACAAAACGTGAGCTTATCGATGTACACAGACATCCGACTTATACTTTACGTAAGTCTACTTTTTTGCAATAAAGCTAGTGGTACCAATGTAAAAGTTATTCGTTGAAGAAATCTAGTGTGAATGTTTCAAAACAAGTCGACAAGAGGGCACATAAAGAAAGAAAATAAAGTATATTGTAGAAAACTGCAGAATCGTACCTCAAAAGCTTGACACTAAAAAAAAATGATAGTGGCCATTAGCCAGTGACCATAAAAAAGTTTGTGGCCACACTGTCATTGCTGGTGGCCACTTTGAACCATGTTCCAAAACTAGAGTCCCACTCCCCTTCATTCTGCATATAGTAAAATTACATCTTGTATTGGTATATATCGTAGCTAAATTACTATATATAAAAGAACAAGGTTAAAAAAAACTTCAGGCCTTTTCTCAAAAATCATGTAAAACCCAAAAAATAAGTCATTATGCAAATAAAAGAAAACCTAAACGCACATGCATATTTAAAGTTTAATAAGCATTTGTGCTGATTAATCATAAATTTAGTCATCTTAGACTATTTTTAACCCATTAATGCCTAACGTCCCTTTTTAGGGACGGTCCAAAAAAGGGTCTGAATTTCCCCAAAAGGTACATTTCAATCAAATAATAGTGTTCAATGAGTACCTTGGTATTATTTCAATTCGATATTAACAGATTGCAGCATATAACCATTGTAAAGTGTGTTCTGTAGCGGTTTTAATATGCTCTTTATCAAGAATGACATCGTTCACAATCTCAAGAAAAAAAGCTAAGTTTTCAAAGTTATTCCCAGCTTCCCAGTTTATGTTAATTGCTGATTTTATTTCTTCATATAAAATGCCTTTTTAAATATTATATCGTAGGCAGAAAAAAATTTAGTAAAAAAAGTATGCACCCTCTGGTGTCTATCCTAACTTTTAAGAGAAGATTTTTCTTTCCTTAATAAAAAAAATTATTTTTTACACGATATTTTTTGAATTATTTTTCCTGTCTATTAAACACTTTGCAATCAGTATACAAAATATCTTTGGGGGAAAAAATGTCAGGCATTAATGGGTTAAAATAAAGTTCCAGAGCATCTTCTAGAATGAAATTATGTATTTAGATGTTCTGTATAGCAGATAGGTCGATTTCTCTCCAAGATAACAGTGGCCTCCAGTGACGATGCTGATGGCTATTTTGTTTTGATAATCGCTGCGATGAATCGGCATTTTGTATTTTTGTAGCGAAAAAAAGTAGATCGCCATTTTGGCGACAAACATCACATTTTGTGGTCGCCAAAAAAAAATTTAGTAGCCACTAGCGAATGACGACCGCTAGTCTTGACCTTTAAAACATCAATATACAGGGTGTCCACTCCTATCGTGGCCCAATAGCTAATTTCTAAACCGTTAGAGATGCGCATATAGTTCATTTAGGAAAAAATCTCTAAATTACCAAAAGAATTTTGGGTCTATTCAATGTTTTTCAAAAAATCAAATTTTGAAAGAGTTACGAAATTTAAATTTTTATTCAGCCCCCCAGTCCTATCAATCCTATTTAGTAAAACATTCTTGACACTGTAACGTTTAAAACTTAAAAAAATCACTGTTCTACGACAAAAATTGACCGAGTTATGACGTTTTGAAAAATCAAGATTTTGAAGGATTTCGCATACGGTCCCTTGAGCGATCTCTCGATGACGTCATGAAATAATGCAAAATCTTGATTTTTCAAAACGTCATAACTCGGTCAGTTTTTGTGGTAGAACAGTGATTCTTTTTTAGTTTTGAACGTTACAGTGTCAAAAATGTTTTACTAAATACGATTGATAGGACTGGGGGGCTGTATAAAAATTTAAATTTCGCAACTCTTTCAAAATTTGATTTTTTGAAAAACATTGAATAGACCCAAAATTCCTTTCGTAATTTGGAGATTTTTTCCTAAATGAACTATATGCTTATCTCTAACGGTTTAGAAATTAGCTATTGGGCCACGATAGGAGTGGACACCCTGTATATTTCTGATAAAGGTCTTTAAATTCTAAAAATCAATTTAAACAACGGTGTGAGGAGATTAACGTTTCCTATTCAAGAAACATAAATTCTGCACTTGACAAGGGCGCCCCGAACTAAAATTTTTGGGAGGGGAAAATTATCAATTTGCGGAATGAAGTTACAATTTTACCGAATGATAAAATACACATTGCACATATGTCGTACATGCCTAACATTTAGTGAGAAAAAACAGTAGGCATATTTTAAAAAACAATTCTAAAAACTAAAAAGGACAAATAATCTCAATATTGCAATATTGTCTTCCAATTGTCGAATCGTGAGCAAAATGTTTCGAATACAGAAATTATTGGGAGGTCACAGTAACCTCCCATGACCTCCCACCACGGAGCTCCTGGCTCTAGAATGTTGAATAATTCTCAATAATAAACGGCACGTGTTCTCTTGTGTCAATTATGATTGATAATTGCAGACTTGAAAAAAAAGACAAATAATACAAAGTAAAACCGAAAAGATTATTAATAAATGAATACACAGAGACTTTTCTTTATATCGCATAATAGTAAAATTCAGCTTGACGGTAATACAACTCCTACTGCTGCAAATAAATCACACCTGTAAACAAACAGGTGTACTTGCAAGTGCGAAATTTAAAAATTTGAAGGTAACTAGTTCAAACGGTAAGAGAAATTCTCATTGGTTTTTGAGAGCAAGAGATCGTTCTAGTGGTAGCATGAAAATAAAAAAAATGCATCATGATATTGAGAAAAAACTTTGAATGAATATCTGAGCTTTTACACAGTTTTACCAGACAGCTTAAGAAGTCTACTGGCATTCCTTTGCTTCTCACTGTCTCATATGCTTTTCGTAAACAATTTAAAATTTTAAAAATGTGTTAAAATAATAATGGAAGAAAGTTACGTTTCTTAACCAAGTAAAAACTATTTCCATTCTATGATTCTGAATAAATTCTATACAAAACTGTACTTTTTCTTCAAATTCTTTAAGTTATTTAATATTTTTTATGCCTTTTTGTTTCTTTTTTCTTCTTTAAACTATTGTTAGGCTCATAGTCTATTATTAAGTTTTTTGCGTCATAAAAATCGATAAAACCAACTAACTTATGCCAGCGTTTCTCAGCCCTTTCTGGCCTGTGAACCAGAGAAACAATAAAAAAGAAAAAATGGAAAAGGTTTGTTTGTTTGTTTTGAAAAAAAGATTTTTTTTTCGGATTGCGAATTGGAAAATTAGACTGATTAATATAAAAAATAGACTGATTAGAATTTATTTATTTATTTTATTTATTTATTTTCATTTGTTTATTTTTTTTTTTTAATTTGTAAAAAAGGGGGACTGGGGTTTTTTCTTTTTTACAGAAAAAAGAACATTCGAATCGCGAACCATTAAAAGCTTAATCCACCACAGACGGATACAGTCCCCCCCCTTTTTTTTACAAATGAAAAAAATTTACAAATAAACAACAAATAAATAAACAAATAAATTAAACTTTACTTGACATTAAAGAACCTGTCTGAAAATATATTTAAATTTTAACATAAGTAATTATTTCATCAATACATGCATAAATAAAGAAAATTGAGAAAATCATAGAAAATTATGAGAATTAATTGCAAATTTCACATTATAAATGTCGTCTAGAATTTCATTAGTATTGTGTCTCCTTTTTTATGTGGGCGAGTAAAGATCATTGAAGAGCAGTCAAACGTCTCGAAAACTATTAATCTATACAATCTCTAAAGTTTTTTACTGAAACATGTTTCCTTGCTCCAATTACAGTTTGAAACCACAGATTGAAAATAAAAAGAAACATCTAAAGCAGAATAAAACCCAAAAACGCATAATAAACAAATAAAAACGTTTTCTTCATACCACATAATAGTAAAACTCCCCGTGACGGTAATATAATTCCTACTGCTCCATCTGTGTCTGTAGACGCTTTTACCTTTGAAGTTACCTCTGAAGTGACGTTCAGGTGTTGGCACAGCTTGAGCGACGTCTTCGTCCGCGGTTGCGTCAGCTACCGACGCGTTGCACGAAGCAAGTGATTTACCGACTCCGACACAGACTCGAGAATTGCCGAGTCGTTGCGTTTCTCGATTCGGGTTAAATGGAATACGGCAGCGAGAGACTCCACTGAGGATTACATTTCTCTTGACGTGACAGAACACTGAGATTCAGTAAGTTTTTCGTTTATTGTTGGGTCCGGTTCAGTATTGTATATGTCGGGGCCGTAACTAGACTTATATTTCGGGGAGGGTTTTACCAAACATATTTCTCGTGACATCTATATAATTATTTAAGTTCATTTATCTGTTGCATTGATTTTTATTACAGCAGATGATTTAAATTTAAAGCAAAAGGTAAAAGATGACATGTCTTTGAAATGAAGGAAAGAGTACGCCTACCAATGATGTCGTTTTACATAACTCAAAAAGAATAAATGCGTGTACTTTAATGCACGCATTAGAAATAAGACTTCTACAATCCATATGTTCAAAAATAAAAATGTCCTAGTAATATGTTATAAAAATATGTTAAATTTAGAGTATAGCTCTTTCAAATTTTCAGAATTTCGACTTTTTTAAAGCTTAAAGCAAAATCACTGTAGAAATTTGTAAGAAATGACGTTTATAAGAGCTAAAGAAAGAAAAATATTGTAGATTTAACACTGAGTTCAAATAGTTTTTCAGAAATAATAATTTCATTTTTCTAATGAAATTGAGAAAAATAACAAAATAATTAATTAAAAATAAATAAATGTGTCAGCAAAAAAAAATGATAAAAAGCAATTTTTGCAATGATTTGGAAAAATTTCGGAGGGGGTTTGAACTCCAAAAACCCTCCCCTTAAATACGGCCCTGGTATAGGTGAGGGGTGTAACGGTGTAAACAGGCACTTTATCGTTAAGCATCGAAAATAAATTTACGCTTCATAAGATTTTCTTCGTAAAATAATGTACACGTTTGTTCTCGTCACTTTTGTATCTGACTGATTACTTATTCAACCCTTTATGCCCCGACGGGACTCAGAAGTCCCGCTTATATTAATTTAGTATTACGAATCCTATATGGCTGGAATCATGCTGAAGCTTTTGATTACCACTCTTTGCACGGCAGATGGCATCTGAGGCAGATGGTATTTGCGATCGGAAACAGTTTTCTTGGGGGCCTTAAGGGGCAGGGGGTTATAGACCCCCCCCCCCCCCCCAAATTTCAAAGTTTTTCTGCTCGGTAAAAAGAATTTTTGGTGTATTTTCAACTCAAAATACCAAAATTAATTTCTTTGTTAAATTAATTTGGGACGTAAAGGGTTAAAGCAGTGCCGTTTACAGGAATTTTTCAAGGAGGGAGTTGGGGTTAAAAGTCGACTATCCTCGTATCTCACCCCCACATGCTACCCAACCATATCTTGTGGACAAATAATATGCCTTAAAGGGTACCATAAATGGGGGAAAGTTAAAATAAGCAGAGATAGATGCGCAGATTAATGTAGATAATGTATCCCAGGTAGCACAAATAACCTTTTAAACGTTTTATATAACCGTTTTGTTTAAGCGTGTTTGTAGCAACGTTAATAACCATTTTACAACCTTTAAAAAACGAAGTGTGCTACTTGGATAGGCCCCGCTTAATCGGATAACGGATAAACGAATCCCCGCTTGTAAGAATAAAATATCTCGGAATCGAACATTTCTCATGCCATAGCCGCAATGTTAAAGATCCTAGTTTAATCGAATTCCCCGCTTAATCGAGTAATATTTCTTGGAGCCGACAGTATTCGTTTACGCGGGGCCGACAATATAAACATAGGGATAGTTATGCATTAATCGAACAGTAAGAGATAAAGAAAATGTTTTATTCAAGTTAATCTTTATTTAGATTGATAAATACCACTCGAGGAAAGTTATTTAAGCAGCCGCTGAAATAACTTTGTGGTAAAATGATGAACGGCATGGACGAACTATCCAGCCGCTAGCGGTTAGTTTAAAAATAAAAAAAAAAGAGGGAATCCTTTGCGGTATACCAAAAATCATCTTTCATTTACGGAATATTTTGCTTTGAAAACTATTCGTAATTTTTTCACAAAATAATAATAATAATAATAATAATAATAGTAATAATAAAGTGTAACTTCTTTTCTTTTACGGTTTTGATCCCTCATTTTTACTATATAATAACGTTTTATTATGGCACACCAGTCGCCCTTCCCATGTATCCATCCCTGCTAAGGACAGCATTATCAAGATTTTCCCAGGATCAGTTAAACAGAAGATTCGATAGTGCATGTGTAAATAAAACTAATACAAACCAGTTACACAAGCAAGTGTGTAAAGCTGGTGGAAAGGAAGATGTAAAATGAATAAATATCTTTTTACTTTCTTCTATATCTAATATATAGAAGAAAGTATTGGTTTCGTGAAAATTTTCGAATGTCGAATTTTGACGGATTTGTACGTTTTGAGGTGCGCTGAGTCCATTTCGACCATTTTTGGAAAATGTGTGTCTGTGTGTCTGTGTGTGAGTCTGTATGTGTGTGACCAGTTTTTGTGGCCGCGCTAGAGCAAAAACTACTGCATGAAATCGAACAAAAATTTTTGCACATATGTACCTCTATGTGAACTGATGCACCTGACTTTTTTTAGCGAATTCCTCCAAGGGGGGTGGAGCAATCGCACATGTTCTGCGCGGGGGTGATTGCTAGATCTCAGAAAGTAACCGGCGGAATAAAACGAAAATTGGTCCATAGGTAGACCCTACTAAGTACAGGTGCTGATTCAATTTGTTTGTCAATATCTCGAAAGGGGGTGGAGAAATCGTACGTGTTCTGCGCGAGGGTGATTGCTATATCTCAGAAAGTAACCGGTGGAATCAAACGAAAATTGATTCATAGGTAGACCCTACTGAGTACAGGTGCTGATTTAATTTGTTTGTCAATATCTTGAAGGGGGTGGAGCAATCGCACGTGTTCTGCGCGGGGGTGATTGCTATATCTCAGGAAGTAACCGGCGGAATCAACCGAAATATGGTCCATAGGTAGAATCTACCGAGTACAGGTGCTGATTTAATTTGTTTGTCAATATCTTGAAGGGGGGTGGAGCAATCGCACGTGTTCTGTGCGGGGGTGACTGCTATATCTCAGAAAGCAACCGGCGGAATCAAACGAAAATTGGTCCATAGGTAGAATCTACCGAGTACAGGTGCTGATTTAATTTGTTTGTCAATATCTTGAAGGGGGGTGGAGCAATCGCACGTGTTCTGTGCGGGGGTGACTGCTATATCTCAGAAAGCAACCGGCGGAATCAAACGAAAATTGGTCCATTAGTACAAGTGCTGATTCTATTTGTATGTCAATATCTCAAGGGGGGTGGAGCAATCAAAAGTGCTTATTTTGTCATTGCACCTACTGTATCTCGGGAAATATTGCTGCGATTTGAATGAAATTTGGAATAACACTAACCCAATATGGAAACAAGCATCGAAAAAATTTTGGCGCCAATCGCCCCAGCGGGAGGGTGGGGTGATTTTTGCGCTTAGTCAACAATGCGAAAAATTAATTCATTAAAAAATCGCTTTCACGCTATTTAATTATCAAAACATCTGAAAACTTTCAATGATTTGAAATTTTTAACTGCTGCCAATTTCTTTCTACTAACAAATAAAATGTTTGGAATTAATCTAAACAAGGCTTTTGCAATGATTTCCAGTTTCGCTCATTGATTCTGCATTTGCAGGGTTATTACGATAATTGGGAAATTGGAGCTGTTTCCAATTATTCGGGCGAGTACGTATTTTATTTTGTAACTGGAATTCATAAGATAGATATAGAAGAAAGTTTCGTGACGGCCACGACAGCTAGTTTTTTTCTGGTATTATTTTGAAACAAAAATTTCTACACAGTGATTTGGAAATACACACGGAAAGTGCCGAATGTCTTCCCCATTTTTCGTAGTCTTTATTCCTCAACAGTTTAGTTTCAAAAATACCACACAATATGGTACAAGAGTTTGTTTCTATGTTTCAATTTACTCTAACCTTACCTGCTTAAACTAAAGGTGGTGTGATTGATGTGGAAGTATAAATGAGTTTCTGAAAAATGAAATATTTGAGCAAACAGAATATCTTATTGTTCTTTCGAAAGTGTATATTTCTAGGTGAACAAAGGGTAAACTATGTTAACAAATAACACCAGCAAAAAAAAAAAAAACAGTGTAATGTGTTGTTCCTTCTGTTTGTCTCGTATTTGTTCAAAAATTAGATAAATTTTCTGACACTTGTGACTAACTTTGCAGATTTCCTAGATTTTTTAATTTTAAGTTAAGATGTGATTTATGAGCTGTCCAACCATGATAATAAATCCAAGAGGAATATATTGGTGGTTATTGCATTTTTATTCTAGCAGATATGTTCGAAAAAAATTTTTAACAAAATTAAATTTCTTTTCTTCATCAGTAAAATCGCTCAGTAGAAAAAATATGTTCAAAAATAATTATTCATTCAAATTAAAAATTAAAATAATTACTGAAAGTAAGTAACTTTTTACGCTCAAGTAGAATTAAAAGATTCTTTTATTTGGAATCTAAAA